>JANXHW010000010.1:5262500-5432500 GCA_026170595.1 Plestiodon gilberti rubricaudatus | reverse complement strand
TAAAAAGCCACCCTTTCCCCCATCAGCTGACAGGCATGAGAGAGAGAGAGAGAGAGAGAGAGAGAGAGAGGAGAGAGAGGAGAGAGAGAGAGAGAGAGAGAGAGAGAGAGAGAGAGAGAAGACAATAGACTTGTGCTCTGCACCCTTGGTGGGAAGATTCTCCCTCTCTTTCAAGGCACCTAGAAAGATCCAGGTGGGCAATCCTACTGAGAATGGATTCCAACAGACTGCTCTGTTTGGGTCGTAATCTTCACTCAAATATCACCTAGGCCTCTTTTGCTCTACCTACCATCCTTGCAGGGCCTTCAAAAAAGATCTGCAAAGGGATTTGGGTATGAACAGCTCCCCTGAGATGGCACAGCTTTCAGAAAGCATGGGAAATGGGTGATGATTACGATACGATTCACTACATTTATACACCACTTTTCCATAACATGCTCAAAGGGGCATACAAGTCAAGAATGAAACATAAGGACTCTTCACAATAAGGTGATTACCATCTTATCTTTCTTCCTCGATTTCCTTTTCTTTTTCTTCCACCATTCCCTTTGCACACATTGCTGTTTATATTTGGCATATTTGACATATATTATATTTGCTGTTGATAATTTCATCAGTCAATGCTTTGAAGATACTGTATATTGTGATTTTAACGGCGCAGTCCTGTGTAAATTTAGACCGGCAGAGCACGTGCTCTGCCGGCCTAGTGTCGCAAATGTGCCATAAAGCATGTTTGGGACTACGGGAGAGTAAGTGGGGCTATCTATCTATCTATCTATCTATCTATCTATCTATCTATCTATCTATCTATCTATCTATCTATCTATCTATCTATCTATCTAGGCCAGCGGGTGGCGCAGTGGGTTAAACCTCTGAACCATAAGCTGTCTATCGAAAGGTCGGCAGTTCGATTCCCGCGACGGGGTGAGCGCTCGTTGCTTGGCCAGCTCCTGCCAACCTAGCAGTTCCAAAGCATGTCAATGCGAGTAGATAAATAGGTACCGCTTGCGGGAAGGTAAACAGCGCTCCGTGTTCCAGCCGCATGCTACGCGCTGCGGCAAGGAGAGTCATGCCGGCCACATGACCACGGAGGCGTCTTCGGACAACGCTGGCTCTTCGGCTTTGAAATGGAGATGAGCACCACACCCTAGAGTCGGACACGACTGGACTTAATTGTCAGGGGATACCTTTACCTTTATCTATCTATCTATCTATCTATCTATCTATCTATCTATCTATCTATCTATCTATCTATCTATCTATCTATCTATCTATCTATCTATCTATCTATCAAGGCTTCCCCCTTGTAGAGTGTATTATTTACCAGTCAGCTGCTACTAACCCTTGAACTCGCCTTACCTCTTCAAGACAGTCTCAGTGCAGGCTCTGGAGAAAAAGATTAATTTCTCAGACTCTATTGATTGGTGTGTGGCTTTCATGCAAGGCTGCTATGGAGTTCTGTTTTATTTTTCCTCCAGTAAGGGCGGCTGCTTATCCAGCACACCTAAGGGCCACTCAGAACCTCAGCGTATGACATCACAAACAGTGTTGTTTGTTTTGCTCATTAAGAAAAGATATGCAAACAAACCTGATACATGCAATTGTTTAAAAATGCGGCTGATAACAATTACTGCTGTTTTCTTAAGCAGGTCAAATGCAATCGTTCAGTGCTATTGATTCCTTCTTATCCCAAGGCTGGTAGCGATTCCTTGAAAGGAAGGGTGGGAGAAAAGGTGGGGGGAGCAGGCGAGGCATTTTACTGGAAAATGCCAATTCTCAAATTCGTTTTTGAAAAAGGAATACCAAAGGCCAGAGGCAACATCTGCCAGTCACCATAATATAGTCCAGGGGTGGCCAAACTGTGGCTCCTGAGCCACATGCGGCTCTTTGACGTATAGTGTGCGGCTCTCGGAAATATGTTGGGCTGAGCTCCTTTTTGCGTCACAATTAATATAAAAGGCAAATAAGACATTTTCAAGCGTTATAATTATTTACCAGGTATAAACTGAAAGTCCACTGGATTAAAACGTAAGTAATATTCATGGTGAGTAAATATAATGCTTCTTAAATATCGTGGCTCTCAAACACCTCTCTTATGGCTCTCAAACATCTCTCTTATGGCTCTCAAACTAACACCTATAAACTTATCATATTATCATAAGTAGCTCTTTGAGTTTACAAGACTGAAACTGACCAACTTTTCCAACCAAGAAACTGACTAATTTGAATGGTCAGGCCCCTTTTCTTAGAGAGATTCTTTGTGGTTCCATAGTGTGAGTGGGTAGTAAAATATAATGCTTAGCAATGACTGTTCTGCTTGTGTGTATGTGTGTGTGTGTGTGGGGGGGGGTGTTGGTGGGAGAATACCCTCCCTCACTTCTCCTGAATTCCACTTGGAAACAGGATTTGGAATGTATCTGTCTCTAATCTGTAATCTCAATTAACTTCCTGGTGTTCTACAAAGGACAGGACAACAACCAGTTCCTGCCCCGGTGGGCTTCCATTCTAAAAGTTGTCACAGGGGCGATAGCAGAGGAAGTGAAAGGAAATGTAGGCTTTCTCCCTACTCGCCTATCATCCAAGGTTACTATTTCTTTATTTGTGTAGAAGATTTTTATCCCGCCTTTCCAGGATCATAGTACTCATGGAAGCCCAACAGAATGGACTGGCAGTTTTGTGGTCAGATGCTCCAATATATATACCACTATCTATCTATCTATCTATCTATCTATCTATCTATCTATCTATCTATCTATCTATCTATCTATCTATCTATCTATCTATCTATATATATATATATATATATATATAGAGAGAGAGAGAGAGAGAGAGAGAGAGAGTGTGTGTGTGTGTGTGTGTGTGTGTGTGTGTGTGTGTGTGTGTGTGTGTGTGTGTGTGTGTGTGTGTGTGTGTTGTTTTTAAAAGCAGAAGTTAATAAAGTCGGCAGGGGCGATTTTTCAGCGCTAATGGAATGAGTCATCGACAGGGGGGATTATTTAAAGCACCGCGCGCGAGTCCATAATCATGTACATAGACAAGTTATTCTCTATCGGCAAGCTGTCGTTTCCCTGCTCCCTGGTCTCTTATAATCCTCCGACCCGGCACCAGCAGCCAGGTCCCGTGTGGAAATTTAGCAGAGCCAAATCAGCACAGCTCTTCGCCTCGAACAATAAATCCTGAAGTTATTTGCCACCACATTTAATTAAATATTTCGAAAAGAAAACCCGCGTGATTGATTGGCCTCCCCGATCGATCCGTTATCGATCCCCCGCCGCGGCGTCTCGCTGGCCCGTGTGCTAAAGAGGGAGGCAGGCAGGAAGGCAGACGGGGGGGTGGGGGCGGGGGCGACCTCGTTGCCCCGTCGGCTGCTGCTTAAAATCCAGGAACACCCCCGCCCCCCCTTCCAAACAGGCTCCGAGGACCCAGGCAACGGACGGGCTGTGGGCTGGCTGAAGCCCTCCATGGGCAGAAGTGGTTGGGGGGGCTGGGAAAAAAAACCCTAGAAAAACTTCAAAGCTAGCTCCGTCTTCATCGTTGGTGTCAGAATCAGAGACAGGGAGGCTGCCCATTTCGCCTCAATAATAATAATAATAATAATAATAATAATAATAATAATAATAATAATAATAATAATAATAATAATAATAATAATAATAAAATAGCAACGTTCCCAAGGTCCTAAGAGCTTCACACACCATTTATTTCAACATTCCTTACAACAACCTTGTAAGGTAGGATGATATTGTTGCAGATTTGAGGTTGAGGATGAAAAAGAGAGAGGAGGGGAATCTAAGGGGGGGGAGATATTTCCCAGATACTATCTATCTATCTATCTATCTATCTATCTATCTATCTATCTATCTATCTATCTATCTATCTATCTATCTATCTATCTATCTATCTATCTATCTATCTATCTATGGAATGTATAGATGTGCACATACAAAATAGAGAGGCTAGCGGCGGCTAGTTCACACGAGCATGCTCGTCCCCGCCGCGTCCAAGTGGTGACGCCTACGTGTGAACCGGTCATCGCAGATGTCACACCGCAGACGCCTTTCCAACTCCAAGCCCGTTTCCACGTTCGGCTGCCCGCCCTGCAGTGTAGGCTGAGTGGTCAGGAACAGGGAGAGAGAAACCCAGGAGGCGACACGCACCAAGCTCTCCTGATGGCTTGGCAAGGAAACGCTCCAGAGAGGGGTTGTGGCAACTTGAGGCAGCCCGATCCAATTGGCATTCATTTGTGCTTGCTTGCAATGTAAAAAGAGAGGAGGGGGGGGAAGAGCCCCACTCAAACAGGAGACACTGGATATGGATTTCGCCCAAATTTCGAGTATGTCCCTGCAATGCACGCGTTCTCGACTCACTCGTTGAAATGAGGGGCCCTTTCAAAGAGTCAGATTTTGGACAGGTCGTTTCCATTCTGTTTGGGACATGTAGTTCGGAGTAGGAGCCAAAGGGAGAGAGATGCTCGGGGCTGGTTCATGATGTCGGCACGCCCATCAGGCCAGTTTCCTGAACTGGTACAGCTTCCAGTGCCCCCAAACCACAGTTCTGGAATACAGTTGCGCCTGAGCATGTACAGAGTGTTTTTCACCCTGGAGTAACCAAAGACACACATCTGGGATCCTGTACCAGAGAAGGGATCCCACTGACATTAGTGGGGTTTACTTTTGAGTAAACAGGGGCTGTTTGGCTCTCTGATTTAGAGGCTGCCTTCCAGCCATCTCTCTCTCTCTCTCTCTCTCTCTCTGAGATCCTGTGCATGTTTTACTCAGATGCCTTACTGCATTTGTGGGACTCACACCTAGGAAACACACACACACACACACACACACACACACACACACACACACACACACACACACACACACGAGAGAGAGAGAGAGAGAGAGAGAGAGAGAGAGAGAGAGAGAGAGAGAGAGAGAGAGAGAGAGAGCACTCAGAAGCTTCAAGAATTCCCTTTATCCTAAAAGATTCTAGAATCCTTTCAGTACGTGCCCCCTCTGCCCTCCCTCCCCCTCTGCTCCCCACCCCAACGCCCCCTCCGAAGCCTGCATATAAACGCCTGGGCACCCTCGGTGGCTTGAGGGATTCAGATTTCTATCAAGGGTTTATCAATCCTATTTTAGAAGCACATTGATCTTTGCAGAGGATCTAATCCGAACTATGAAGTTCAATAACAACTCTATTACCTGCCAGGTTGTGATTGGAGACTCGTAATGCCAAGATTAGTGGCAGGCTGGCTACCTGTGCCAACATTGATTTGCGCTGTGGAATCACTTGTGTGTGTGTGTGTGTGTGTGTGTGTGTGTGTGTGTGTTTGTGTGTGTGTGTGTGTGTGCTTAAAAAAAGAAATGAAAAAGAAAAAAAGAGGAAAAAGGAAAGCAAAAGAGAAAAACTGTGTTTGCTACGTAATTCAACAATTGTATTTGTTTATTACCTACCTCTTCCCCCCCCAAACATTCCAACTCCAGATAAACTCATGCATCGATTAGAGCCTGTTTAAGGTAGTGGGGGGGGGGGGTAGATAGGGGATGCTAGAGGCAGAAGGGCCTATTTCCTTTGTTTGACTTTTGAAAAAAAAATTTTTAGTGCAAGACTCCAAATCCAGTGAGGCACCAATCCGAGATACCATCCTTGTTGTACTTACTTGGGTGTAAGCCCCATGCAATTCACTGGCCTACTAAATAAACATGCATAAAAAAGTCTTTGTAGATGTATTGCGCTATGAGATAAACATAATTAAGTTTCGTGTCTCTATTATTATTATTATTATTATTATTATTATTATTATTATTATTATTATTATTATTATGCCTGACATTTTCCAACCCTTTACACAGATTACAAAATTACATTAGGCCTTGTCTTGCAGGCTTACAAACAAACTGAAAATAGGAAGGGAAGGGAAGATCTCTCTCTCTCTCTCTCTCTCTCTCTCTCTCTCTCTCTCTCTCTCTCTCTCTCTCTCTCTCTCTCTCTTGTAAGGTAGGATGATATTGTTGCAGATTTGAGGTTGAGGATGAAAAAGAGAGAGGAGGGGAATCAAAGGGGGGGGGAGATATTTCCCAGATACTATCTATCTATCTATCTATCTATCTATCTATCTATCTATCTATCTATCTATCTATCTATCTATCTATCTATCTATCTATCTATCTATCTATCTATCTATCTATCACTTGTCTGACTTTCTGAGGACTGTTACCAGTTTGATGAATAATTAGTTGTTTAACAATCTGCCTTTAACTGGGTAATCAATTAAATTCAACCAATTAACCAATTAAATTCAAATAGATTTGCATATAGTCCAAATCTCAGTGATCTGGTGCCTTTTTAATGCTGCTGGAAGTTGAACTGACCATTTAAAATAAGCAAGTTGACATTCGCTAGAAGAGTCAAAATCAAAATTTCCTGAATCTTTGAACATTTTCTATGCCATTCGCTGTAGCAACAACACAAGAGACCCCAAACACAAATGTACATTCACCTCCCAGTTTCATTAATTTCAGTAGCCTGCCTCAGCTCATTCAATTATGCTGCAATCCTATCCATGTTTAAGTAGTAGAAATCCCCACTTAACTTAGCGAGGCTTCCTTCTGAGTAAAC
The DNA here is from genome assembly GCA_026170595.1 of Plestiodon gilberti rubricaudatus. Lineage (NCBI taxonomy): Eukaryota > Metazoa > Chordata > Lepidosauria > Squamata > Scincidae > Plestiodon > Plestiodon gilberti. The sequence continues at coordinate 5,425,888 of JANXHW010000010.1, read as the reverse complement.
ACACAGAGGATCACACTGAAAGACTTCAGGGCTTCGTCCACTGATTTGTCTTTTGAATTCAGTGGAACTTACTTTTGAGTAAACAGGCATAAGATGGGGCTATATAAAGCTTCAGCTATCGCTGTGCATGCATTAAACAGCAAACACACAAAGCTGAATTTAGTTTTCAAAGATAACTAAGCCAAACAATGTGTAGATTTTCCGTTTTTGCAAATTTGTGACTCTCTCTTTTTCCCCAGTTTCCCTTAGGGCAGCTAAAGTTTAGTGTCTGATCATGCTATTTTGTAATGTACTATGTGCAACAATGCATCCTATCTATCTATCTATCTATCTATCTATCTATCTATCTATCTATCTATCTATCTATCTATCTATCTATCTATCTATCTATCTATCTATCATCGAGTATGTATATACTGTACTGTATATAAACATGTTTGTTATTGATATTCATGTATAGAGACATATAATGTCTCTTCTCTGTCGCCCCCCCTCCCCATCCCTCCAACCAGCAGTCTGCAATCAATGGTTTTTTCCCCTTCTCTCACCCACAGAAAAAACAGCAGCCCCCGTGCTACCCACAACAAAATGGATGGTTTCACAGCCAGTTAGCCTTAAGTAATAGATACATTGGGCCTAGCCTAGCAGAAGAGACAGCTCATTCATTTCTCTCTCTCCCTCTCTCTCTTCTCCCTCTTTTTTTTCTCTCCTTCTTCTAGTGCCAGATTATCCAGGTTAAATAAATGAAACAGACTGTTTTGCTCAGCCATCACAAAGCCAGTCGAGAAATGGATGAACCCATTTTTCCTTAATGCATAACATGAATGTTACACTCGTTTTCCCCCCATGGTAGGGTTACAGGTTAATGAAATCCTCATTTTGCCCAGTCGTTTGTTTTGTTTTTTTCCTGCAAAGTTCTGATAAGTAGCTAACCAACGAAGCTTGTAATTATAATCTTACAGAAACCGGCCCGATCTGTATATAAATCTCACCATCCAATTACAAGATGTAATAATTTTGCACTCAAGCTAGTAATGAGGTCTAATACTCGCGCACGTGATAATCCCCTCTGGATGCTGGCTTGATCAGATGTTGCCTTTGTAATTAGACTGGCAGAAAATCATTATTTCATGTTCAAATAGAAAATGAGGTTGGTGGGAAGTTAATTTCTCTACGCTCTGTGAAGCGTAGACAAGAATTTAATGATTTAATTACAGTTGTAAGCTCTTTGCATGAGACTTAAATGGAGCTAAGAATTTTTTTTCCCCTTCACACTGCCATATGAGGGGGCCCTATCAAAGCTCTTTGGACATGAGTTTCAAATGCTCACTTTTGATTTGGGGGGAAAAGAGGCAAAATACTATTATCCCACACCCTACTGCGAAGCTGTGCAAGTGGATTCCCAAGGAAGAAAGCAAACATAAATAAACAAATATTATTGTGAAGGGAATGAAAGGGTTGGCAGAGGAAATTATAATTTTTTTTCTTTCCACATTTAAATCTCAGTCTTTTCCTTAGAAGATGTGTGCTTTTGACTTCCTATATTTGAACTGCAAGAAATACTTGGGCTGAGAGATTATCTGCAGCATGACAGCCCAGCATTATAACATATTGGTGTTTGGGTTGGGATCCTTTCTACAGTTCAATCTGTCAATATTTCTCTAACATTCTGCAAAAGGGGGGGGGGAGTCTTACAGTGTGATTTTTTTCAGAATCCTCATGACACAGAAGAAAATTAATGATGACTGGGAAAACACACACACACACACACACACACACTTGACATTTTCAATATGAGCATGTGCAAAATATTGCAAATAAACCCATTTTTTGGAAAGGCATGTTTCAAATCTCAGATACACTTACATTTCTTCCTACTTCTAAAACAACAAACCCAAACCAAAACACAGTGGATGGACAATGCAAAACATCTGAATGTCCATTGCAACACTAAAACTTTTGCAAAATGAGAACAAGCAGTTGATTGCTTCACACAATTTTGCACAACAAAATTCACTTGCAAACTTCAGATCCAAACGTGTGGATTCCCCCCCCCCCCCCGCCCCGGTTCCTGTTCAGCCTGGGATGTACCGGTAATAATGATAGTGATAATTTAGGGGGGAAACAACAGCTTTTATTTTAAAAGCCAGGTTTTGTTCTGAACACTGGGATTGCCTTATAAATCCAAGACACTGTTTTATGCTGACGCATTCTACATGCGGTTGGTAAAAGCATGCAGACATGAGCTGGTTTTACCTCCCCAACGTTGCAAGAACTAGTTATCACGGACCATTTGCGTGGATTGATGATAATTCAGGATTATAGTTTTTCGTTTGATCAGAAATGCTTAAAATCTTTCGTTCTCTTTTTCATTTATTTTAAAAGAAAGGAAATCAAATGCAACATTGTCACTCAGCTGCCTGCAAAAATGCACTCCACACATTCAACCTCCTTCTCGAGGTGGATTTGTCATGTCATCTCCTATGACAGTCAGATAATCATATCTCACCCTGGATAAGATGCCTGGATTTTAAAAATGTCAGTCAACATGACTGATATTTTTTATTTAGCATTTTGAAACCCCCTCCTCCTCCTTATTTTTTGTTTCACCTGTCTATTTTTTTATTATTTTTTTCTTAAACACCCTCTAGGCTTCACGCCTTTATATGCCATTGCTGGGAGAGATGAATACGTTGGTTTATTGGACGGTAAAAGGCCAATCTCCAGTGACAATTGGGGTGGTCATTATTCAGCATATTCCTCATGTATATTTAGAAGATGGTAATGAGGAGCTTTGCATTGTTGCATGAAAATGGTCAATTCCCTGCAGTTTTGATGGAAAGGAAGTAAAACATATGAGAGAGCCAAGTGTCCAGTCACAGCTGAGATTTCAGATGGGTACTCTGGCCTTTTTGAAGGGCTCCTGAATTTGATAACGATAATGGAAACCTTCATCTCTCACCATTATTATTATTATTATGAGTATATATTTTTTTCCAAACACAGACCCTCATTGGCTCCTGTCGTTGTCTAATAATAGACTGCAGATGCAGAATATGTGGATTTGCCATTTCCCATTTAGGATTTGCTGCCACAGCTGTCCTGGTTGCAGGAACATCCCTTGTAACTGCTACCGATCTGTTTCTGGGCTCAGTCAGGACTCAGGGGTGTCACTAGGGGGTTGTGGGGTGTGTGGATTGCCCTGGGGGTCACCGCAGGGAGAGGTGACACCAAAATGACTTTCTATTCTATTTGTTATCGGTGGTGTGAAAACGCCCCACTGGTGGAAAATGGGTTTTTCTCGATCCCCACTGCAAATTGCCTGGGGATTGCATTTCCCAGGAGGCCTCCACATCGTGTGGTCTGGTATGGGAGGAGGTCCAAGGGGGTGACACCATGAGATCTCGCCCCGGGTGTCACCAACCCTAGTGACACCCCTGGGCTCAGTTGGTTGTTTCACATGTTACACAACTGCAAACTCAGGTTTGCCGCAGAGTAGACACTCTGCAACCAATGGCAATTATTATTATTATTATTATTATTATTATTATTATTATTATTATTATTATTATTATTATTGTTATGGAGCAATATGGAGCTATGGAGCCAGGATGGTGTAGTGGTTTGGGAGTTGGACTAAGACCTGGAAGATCCAGGTTCAAATCCCTGCTCAGCCATGAAGCTTTTACATACATGCATGTGCACACGCAATTAATTCCAAGACTTTTGTGGGGGTTTTTTAAAGAAAAAAACTAGCCAGTCTACCTACCTTGAAACTCCATTTTTCCAATATACCCAGTTTTCATCTTCCATTTTACTGACAGACAGTGGAAGGGTTGTGGAGACTCATAATCGTGCCAGGCTAGTGTAATGGTTCTGGTGTTGGACTTAGACCTGGAAGATCCAGGTTCAAATCCCCGCTCAGCCACGAAGCTTCCTGGGTGACCTTGGGCCAGTCACTATCTCTCAGCCCCACCTACCTCACAGGGTTGTTGTGAGGACAAAAGGAGGGGAGGAAATATGTACACCACTCTGAGCTCCTTGGAGGAAGGGCGGTATACAAATGTGAAAAATAAATAAATGAATAAATACACTCCGGCTGCTTCTCCATATGTATAAACAGGCCGGTTTGAATATCGTCCAAATCAAGTGTTTCCAACATTTTTTTTTTTTTTGGTAAGGACCACTTTTTCCAAATACCACTTTCCACGTCCACTTCTATCTCCACTTCCACTGTCCAGGTGGGCAGAGCCAACGTTGTCACCATGGCAGAGGGACCAAGTACCACTTACCATGCTGTGAAGTACAAGTCGTTCAAGAGCACTGGTCCTAATGTCCCGTTGTATAACTGTGCATGTGTACAGAGCAACAACATGCGTACACTCTCCACAGCTTGTACGTGCTGATGACATGAAGTGCGAATAGTTCATATCAAGTCTCATCTTGAAACCGGGAGAGGAACACAGTCGGAAGTCCTCTGCAGATGGAACACGAGTTCTCCTGCAGTGTTCAAAGTTGGCTGTTTAGTTGGCCCCCCCCTTGCATTGTTGGCCCAAAGTTGCCCCCCCCCTGCATTGCACTAACTTTCTTGATAACGACTGAGTTGATTTATCCAGGTCTTCAACAGTGTACAAATGTGACTCTCCATCCTCCCTTTTGTAATCACTGTTTCTAACTGGGAAAAAAAAGCAATGGCTTTGTTGTTGGGACAAATGCTCCTTGTTTGCTTTTCCTCCATGCTAAGCCAATATTTACTTTTCACAATTGGAAAAGGGTACATGTGGCATCCTTAACCATACATCGGTGGAAGCAAGAGCACAATATGAGACGGAGATGATTTGTGGCTCTATTCAACGGTGTTGGGTTTTGTTTTCCGTTGAGCTGGATCCAGAGGTGCCCTTCTGCTAGCTGAAACCTCTTCCATGCAAAGAAGGGCTGTTTTTTAGTTAGGAGAAGCATTGGGGCAGGGGTGGTGGCGGTGGGGGGGGGGAACTCAACATAGCTTTCATCCTCTTCCTGCAGAAACATTAATATTAAATAAATTGCTATTTTTCTTTTGGAAACCTAACACATACTTTGCCCTTTTGGTGCTACCCAGTATATATATTTTTCTTGAGCTGCTGCACTGAGTGTAGCAAGAGAATTGCAAGAGAAAACTGACTCCCCCCCCCCCCCAAATCCAAAGGAGTTCCTCCATTTCTGCAAGAACGGGAACAAGTTGTTTTCAATGCCTCTTTCTGGTTGACCACTGGAGTGTAAGGCATGCAGTCCATACTGTATCATGTCTCTTGGACTGTCACATAACCCCAGATCATGCATTGTGGCGGGGCGAGAAGTCTTCCGTTTGCATTCATGGAAGAGCACAAAGGTCTTTTCTCTTTCTACCCATGGTTCTTTGCATCCAAGCCCCCCCCCCCTCTCTCTCTGTGCATCCTGTAACTAGGGTTGCCAACCCTTCAGGATTGTCCTGGAGTCTCCAGGAATCAACATCCCTCTCTGGGTGTACACTGAAAGCAATCCTGGAGATTTTGACAGAGCCTCCAGTAATTTCCAACATTACATCAGGTTGGGAAAAAAAATAATAATCTCCAGGAATAGCTTCCATCAGAGTTGGCAAACAGTGGATTCCATGCATGAACTGAGCAAAGGCAATCTCTCTCTAAACACTGTAAAAGAGAAACAAGAAGCAACATGTTTGGGAAACAGAACTCTTTGGCTGGAGGAGATATGGTTCGATCCAGCAAGGCGATGCTTAGGGTCTCTTATAATAGACACAATGAGGTTGGATTCACAGCTGCACATGCTGGGACAAACCTGTGCATTCTGGTCCCTGTCTCGGTGGTGCACCTATTGTCATGTACAGGATTCAGCCGGTGGTGCACCACTACAAATGTCACATTTAGAGTATTTGCAGCCCACAGCTGAATCCTGAGCAGAATTTGGCATGGACACATCTATTATCAGAGAACTGGGCTAGCCCTGCAGTATTAAGAAAGAAAACACAATCAGCTGCTAAATGATATGCTTATTGCCTTCATTTTTAGGTTGTCTCCAAATCAGGACCTCTCCAGGTGATTAGCATAATCTATAATCCCTTGTTTATTAATGACTGTGATCTGTAAAATATTTAGAGAGCAGAGTCCTCTAGGGTTTCTGAGCAGCTGTTCAGAACAATCTTGACACACTGCAGCATTCGCTGCGATAGGTTGGAGATTAATCTTCTATTTTTGTTTGTTCCTTTGCCTTGTGTCTATATTAAAATGCGGCAAGAGACACAGAGTGGGTTTGAGATGAGCTCTCTCAAGGGGCAAACTTGTTGCAAAAACCAAATCTAACCCAACTTTCAACCTTGCTTGAAAAGTTTGTTTTGCCTCTCTCTCTCTCTCTCTCTCTCTCTCTCTCTCTCTCTCTCTCTCTCTCTCTCAGGCATTTTCCTCATTCTTCATCTGACAATCTGATACATTAGATTAGAGCATCTCGTCTTCCTTTCTCCCCTCATCCGCTTCTTCTTCCACTCCATTTCTCTCTCCAAATCCAGTGAGTGTGGGAGGAGGTGGCGGACGTGCCTAATGCCCCCTTCCAATCCGCTACCTTAGGGAACTGTCTCAGCCTGCCTCAATGACGGGCCAGCCCTGGAAGCTTCTTCTTCCACTACCAATGTTAATTCTGCAAATGATAGCATCTGAACAACTCTAAAATAATAATTTTTAAAAAGTGGGATCAACAATATGCCAGCATGCCAAGAACACTATATAAGGTAAGTTAGAAATGATTACCAGAAGGCATGATTCTTTGAAGGAAGCCATGACAGATGATGAAGCAGTAGGAAACCTATGTGTGTTTATAGTGCAGATGCATTGCTCTTAGAACTTACACCTGTTGAATTTCTACATGTGGAACCCTCTTTCGAGTTGGCCCTGCTATTATGAAAAGCCTGGCTGGATTATCTAAATATTACTGTATGCACCATATTTCACCCTCTTAGAAGTTCAGAAGATTGTTCAGTGTAATGTCTTATGAAGTCCTTGAGAGGGCCTGCTTTGTATGTCGAAGGTCCCAAGTTCAATCCTTGGAATCTTCAGTAAAAAGGATCCCAGGTTGCTGTTGAGGGGAAAGGCCCTTGTCTAAAATTCACTAAGAGCCGATAACAGTGGCAACATAGTAGACCAATGGATAAGGTCTGTTCATATTGTTTTGGTGGAAGGCAAACCAATAACTGACTACTGAAATGACCCCACCATTTGGCCCAATTAGAAGCCGGTGCAACGAGAATGAGAACCATCTTCTCGAAGGATGTGATGATGCTCGCTACATGCTTCTTTGATTGAGACAGTCCATGGAGAGTCAAGCTATCCAACTTCGTTCCAACACAGTCACCCTAGGAAGAACCCCAGAGATTGCTACATGTGTGTCAATATGGATAATTACGGGATGAACTTGGGGGGGGGAGGGTGAAGAGAGAGACTCCCTTGTCACATGACTACAATTCAATCAAGAGGGCTGGAGAAAGGATCACTCCTCATTCAGGAAATTGACAGCAAATGACTAAAGGCCGTTACAGACCGCATGAATCTCGGCTCGTCCCAGATGCCTGAGGAGCTTAGTCAAGGTGTGCTGGGGTATCTGGTTACCACAGTGGAAGTGAGCGGTCTCCCAATTTCCAGCATGATCGAAAATCCTCCTGGGCCATGTTTGAGGGGGCCGTACAGCGGAGCTACTGGAGCCACCAATCAGATGAGAGGGGGAGGAGAGTGGCTATCTGCCAATCAGGTGTAAACTGTAGTGTTAGCCAATCACTTTCTTAAGAAGGCGGGACAAAAGGAGGGACTATTTGCGGGAAGACACTCCTACAGACAAGCAGGTCGGTGGCCAGCCTCTCACGCTCGCTCGTCTTGGCGCTTGCTCGTTCGCCTCGGCATGCGGTCTGTCACAGCTTTAAGCATTAAGAAATACAGTAGGCAGGCAGAACAAACAGAGAGCTAGCCCTCCATTTAAAAAGAAAAGGGACAACAGCCTTCCCCAAATCACTGTTTCTATGGAAGAATGATTAACTTCTTTTCTGATGCCTGGTGTGAAATCTAGAATTTTTGCAATATGTTTGATGCCTTGTGTAAAATCCCATTTTAATCAGCGATGACAGTTTGACATTCCTCCAGCTGCTTAGACACACCAGATAGTCAAATATCACAGTAGGCCATGGATTGGCATGCTGGGATGTGTGTAGGCTTTAACATCCTCCCACTCGTTGGCTTGCTATGGTTTTCAACAAATGCTGCAAAGAGAGGAAGAGGAGGAGGAGGAGGAGGAGGAGGAGGAGGAGAGAGAGAGAGAGAGAGAGAGAGAGGAAAACCTCTTTGTCGGTTCCATACCAGCTTGTACCATCTGTGCACTGTAGACCCGTCGCACTATAAAGCAAACTCTTTGCTCTGAAACCGTATCCAGATGCTCCCGCTAATATTATCATTCATAGCAGCCGGGAGAGGATTTATACAGTGGCTCTGCCCCCCTCTCAACCTCTCGTGGTTTCTCATGCAATAAATAACAATTAAAACTCACTTTAATAATGCTAAGGAGCCGAAAGAAACGGTATCCATTCAAACAAGGGCAAGAGAGGTAATGCGCAGGGACAGTTGAGAGGTAAAATGAAAAATAAGGCGCACTTTAGAGAAAAGAAAAGGCATTTGTGGAAGTCCTTGATGGTGGTGGAGGGGCTTTGTCACTAGACAACAGGGATGTGGCCACTGTGTGATACAGGAAGCTGGACTAGATGGGCCTTTGGCCTGATCCAGCAGGGCTTATGTTCTTATGTGTATGTGCGGGATGTGTGAGTGTGTGGATGTTTTTGTGCGCGCACATGAGTGCATAGGGTACGTTCCCTTAAGCCCATACTACACTTCACAAATCCCGGCGCGGAAGCCTCTGCCTCTGCCTCCATGTGCAGAGCTGTCTTTCTGCCTGTTGTCCCTCCTGTTGTCCCTCCTTTTTAAGAAAGTGCAGCTGTGATTGGGTAAACACAAGAGCGCTCCGATTGGCCGAAAACCTTGCAGCCTCGCTGTGAACCGTCTTTGACCCAGCGCCTTTTCCTTTCTCTCAAATTTCCAATTTTGGAAGTTCGGTGCCCTCCTCGCCCTCCTAGCATACAGCAGAGTTGCTCACACAACCAGCCCGGCAGGCAGACAGGTGGGAAGGAAGAAGAAGCCGCTATAACCAGCGGAGAACGAAGGGAACTGAAGATTTGGTGGCAGTGACTCCCAGTTGTTGGTGGAAAGTTGGACATCGGTTCAGAGGCGTGGAAAGACTGGGGCGAGTGGAGCAGCGGCTCCGGGCGGCATTGCGGTGCCGGGCGGCGCTGCTCCGCTCGCTCCAGTCTTTCCACAGAGCGCCCGCCCAGTGACGTGGGCGGGCGCTCCGAGGCCTTCTCCCCCGGCCTTGGAGCCGGAGAAGGCCCCGGAGCGTCCACCACGACCGGTGGCCAGGGCTTTCTGAAGGCGGCCAACTGCGCCGCCGCGCTATTTATGCTTTTTTTGCACATGCGCAGAATGTTTACATCGTTAAACTGAAATCAGCTAAAAGTCACTCTCACATCTCCTTCCACTTTTGGTAAAAATAATGGTGGTGGTCCCCAATCCAGATTGGAACCATGGCGCTGGGTAAATTTAGCCTTGTCTGTGCTGTTGTCCACATTGAAGTTTCCTTCCCCAGCTGCTATTTGCCCCATGAGGGGCAACGTTTATGTGTGTATGTCTGTGTACAAGTAAGGTTTTCCTACTGAGACAGAAAAAGGATTTTCATCAGGAAAATTAAATGGGATAAATGGTTAAAAAACCTCTTATTCCAGTGTTATGGTCCCGATCTCGATTGGTCCCCAATGTGGCTGGTAGTATTTACCAACGTTTGAAGACTGGGGTGTCCAATCTTATCTAGCTTGCCCGCCGGTGTCTTCGCAGAACTCCAGCGTCCCGTGTTTGGAAGCCAATACTGTTAAACTGGTTTGAAACTGGTTTCAGTTTGACAAGACTGTTCTGAATGAAGCCAAGTGCTTGGGCTCTTTCCATACGAAGAGAGTTGGCCAGGCATTTCCATACAGCCCATGTCATGCTTAGTTTTCAGAAAGGCTTTAGAGATTTCTGCTAATGGCTTCTCCCAATGGACGGCATTAGCGACTCGATTACACAGGTGTTTGGGAACCCTCTGAGGAAGGAACTCATCATGAAGTTCTGACGTTGACCAACTAACCTGTGTAACTGAGTCTGGAAACACATTTACACACACACACACACACACACACACACACACACACACACACACACACACACACACACACACACACACACACACACACACACAGGCAAATTATGACAAGAGAGGGATTATGCCAGCATTCAGAATCCCATTGAGCAGGTCTATCATTCCCAGAAGGCTAAATAAAGAGACTTGGGGGGAGGGGGATGAGAGAGAAAAACATAGAGGAATGGATTTGCTCAGTTTTACATTAATAATAGCATTGTCTTAGAAATTCAAGTCTTCCATGTGCTTCCAATAAAGGCTTGTAAACAAGACCTGTATTGTTGTTGTTGTTGTTGTTGTTGTTGTTGTTGTTGTTGTTGTTGTTGTTGTTGTTGTTGTTGTTAGTAGTAGTAGTATCCCCAGATTGCAGGTGGGTGGCTGAAGCTAAGCAAAGCTGGCATCATAATAAGGCAAACTGAGATGGCCGCCTCAGGGACTGGATAATCAGATGGCCAGGGAGGTGGTGGGGGAGACAACAGCTGCCCTCAGCTCACCATCTTCTTCTCACTTGGATGACCCTGGAGAATTCACGCTTGATCTTGGTTCACCTGTCTGCACAATGGCCAGGTCTGCCTCCTCTGGTTGGATAAATAATCACTGAGTAAAACAACAATATTGCAAACAAAAGGAATATTGCAAACACTTTGTATAATGGAATGATTCCCAATTCTATGTTGGACTGAATTTGTTTAATGTTAATTAATGCCTGATTTTTCACATCATCATCATCATCATCATCGTCGTTGTTGTTGTTGTTGTTGTTAAATAAAAAACAAATATACCCAATTCAACTTTGCTTTTTAAATCACAGAACATCTTGGAATCTGTCACAGAATTCTAATTGCAAAAAAATGAAAAAACAAAAATCCCCAACACCCTGTACTAAAACATAATAATCAGTAAGCCTGGAGCTAGTACAAGTTAAAACCTGTGTCTGAGAGCGTTAGGAAAAGAGTCTGTCAAGGTTGTGGTTTTTAACAGGTCATTGATTTCATCTTGTGGAGATGATCTATGAAGAATATATATAACCTTTTATGGCACATTACGGTAAATGAAAACAAACTGCTTACCCTTGGGTTAGTTAAGAATTCCATTCTAATGAGGATGTACTGTTGCGATGCGAGGACAATAATTTATTGTGCATTCGGGTTGGCGATGCTCATAGCTTAATGCGCTTGTTTGTCATCTGTGTACATGCAAGCTGGGCTGTGAGAACGCAGATCAATACATTACAACAATTTGGGAGCATCTCTGTGGTTGGGGCAGGCTTGATGGTGAATTGCCACGTAGGCAAGAGCTTGTCCACGAGCATACATCAAAGCCGACGTCGGGCTGTTGTAATGTATTCCTCTACCGGCCCATGTTTTCCTGCATCTAGAGTACTTACCATTCCATTAGCAGGCCAACCACAAGGCCTTCCCGACATCCAGTCCCGACTGGAGACTGTACTGGTGACATTATTAAGACTCAACGGTGGAGAGTTAAGAACCATTTGTTCAAGGCCTGATCAAAGTTGGGGAGATGTAAACAAACAAAGAAACAAACAAATGAGATACACTTATGCATTGCACAAGAGCTGAACGGGTGCCATGTTTGTTTTGGGTGCTGGTGTTGTTGTTGTCACATGGACACATTTGTAGAAATATTGGAGAGATTATTCAGAAGAAAACCAGTATAAACATTTCTTAATTTTGGTGGTGTGGATTTAGGGTGACATAGTGCACCCTATGAACCATGAGCTGTCGATCGAAAGGTCGGCAGTTCGATTCCCGCAACGGGGTGAGCGCTCGTTGCTTGGCCAGCTCCTGCCAACCTAGCAGTTCCAAAGCATGTTAATGCGAGTAGATAAATAGGTACCGCTTGCGGGAAGGTAAACAGCGCTCCGTGTTCCAGCCGCATGCTACGCGCTGCGGCAAGGAGAGTCATGCCGGCCACATGAGCACGGAGGCGTCTTCGGACAACGCTGGCTCTTCGGCTTTGAAATGGGATGGATGAGCACCACACCCTAGAGTTGGACACGACTGGACTTAATTGTCAGGGGATACCTTTACCTTACCAGGTGTTAAGCGTCTCCCTGGTCAATATCGGTGCAAGTTATGCTAATAAGCATTACTTTTAAAAGTGGCCCTCTTATCATTCTGTACATCTCTCTTCACTGCGAGGTGGGTTTAATGAATTCTTGATGAGTCCACTCAGTGTGTCCATGGCCTAGAATTGACATCCGGCCTTCACCAAAAACCATGGCAAGCAAAATAGTTCTATGGGAGCAGATATAAGCTTATTAATGTGAAAAGCTTCTAGTTCTCCATCTGCCATGGGGCAGAAAGCACATGGATTAACCTCTTCTCTGATTCTCAAGTCTTGCATTTGTTATCTCAAAGTCAGATGCTTAGCCTAGTATTCTCTAGTATTTGTTTCACTCAAGGAGTACCATATTTCTTACTGAAATGTACATATTCAAATGGGGCCGCTTTATATCTAAGCCGGTTAAACCGCTGAACCATAAGCTGTCGATCGAAAGGTCGGCAGTTCGATTCCCGCGACGGGGTGAGCGCTCGTGGCTTGGCCAGCTCCTACCAACCTAGCAGTTCCAAAGCATGTCAATGCGAGTAGATAAATAGGTACCGCTTGCGGGAAGGTAAACAGCACTCCATGTTCCAGCCGCATGCTACGCGCTGCGGCAAGGACAGTCATGCCGGCCACATGACCACGGAGGCGTCTTCGGACAACGCTGGCTCTTCGGCTTTGAAATGGGGATGAGCACCACACCCTAGAGTCGGACACGACTGGACTTAATTGTCAGGGGTCACCTTTACCTTTACCTAGTACATGTGTACAGTGCAAAAGATGAAATCAAAGGTTCGGATCTGAAGATGCTCTTCTGCATGGAGAATAAGCATCTGAAGCTGCCTAAGTTAGCTCAGTATTGTTTGTGCTGATTGGTTGAGGCCCTCCAGGTCTTTCCTAGTCTTAAATGAGGATTCCAGTGGTTGAACATGGGATTTTTCCAAGCAAGGCATGTTTGGCCACTCAGTGACAACCCCTCCCATAAGCATGTATAGGTCTTCACTGTTGAACTGGTTTAATTAAACCAGTTATTAAAACTGACTTAATACTGAATCCTAGAAAGTGTCATTTTGTGAGGGAGGGAGAGAGCTAGGGTTCTCTAAAAAAATTTCCCCAGTGCTCTCGTCAAAGTACAATTCCCAGGAGCCTTTGGGAGCAAGCTTTCCATAAAATCAATATACGTTTGTGGTATGGACAGGCCCATCGTGGTGTATGAAATTGCCAGCTGCATTTTGAATTGTACCCCCAAGCCGAACACTCGTAAACTCTCATGCAAATACACCTCATTGCAAATATTATTTCCCAGCTCCTCCCGATTCTCTCCGCCCCCCCCCATCACATCCCTTCCAAACGTACCTCCTAATCGGGCTGCATTTCGGATGGTGGTGGTGGGAGCCCTCAAACAACCTGCAAACCTTTGCCTCTGCTTAAGTAGCATACCTTGTTGTACCAAAGTGAGCATGAGTTCATCTTCATGGGCAACATTGGCACCAAGGAGCAACTGCAGCTTCTTCGTACTTCTTCGAGAGCATCAGTACTATTCCTCTGCGCATCTCTCATCTCGATGGCCAGGGGAGGGAGCAAAGCTCTCTGCAAGCATTCCATAAATGCTTATAATTGCCACATTAAACTTCGGTTTATTATTTTTCTCTGGTCACAGGTACCGCGGATGATATGAAACCCCTGCTGCATTTACATACAAATTGAAGATTTTTCTCCCCTCCCTCTTCTTCTTATTAATCAGCCCGGTAACAGGAATCAAACGGTAACACTCCATCAGGTCCTTAAATACAGTTGGTGACATTTTTACCATGCATTAGCATGATAGGGCAACCCGAATATAATGTACCAATGATTGCTTTCCCATTGAAAGCACAAACACTTTCATTTTTCCTGTCATCTCAAATAAGTGTTAAAGAGGGTTTGGAGGCTATTGTGTACGTTCCGTATGCTTGGGACTTCTAAACATTGATGGCCACATTAAATAACCATTAGTGGCTCTGCTTAGATCACTGCTACATCCCTCCTCTTCAGAATTTATTCTTTGATTTAAAGTGAAAGCAATCTGCAGGCTCTTTCATAAAGGCCTTGGCGTGCATAGACCCCCCCTTCCCTTTCCTCCCTCCCCCAACGAGAAATGCACTACAACAGTAATTTTATGACTGTTAAGATAACAGCCGCTAACAAGCCACTTAATTAAAATGTACAATAAATAGGAAGGCGCAGTCTTATCTCTTCTCCTGAGTTTCCAGCAGCCTAGACAGCAATGCCCAAGCTGGCTGTTTCTGGGCTCGTTTACAGATTAATTGCTTTCCTAGCTGGCAGAAATGGCTTCTCCTTCCGCCAGATCGTAAATGACCAGATAGGGACTTTATCAATCAAACACCCTCTTTCCTCTCTGATCGCTCCCATTCACCACTTTCTGAATTTTGCACGGAGGGGAACAGAAGTGGTAGAGATAGCGTTTAACATCACTGGTTTTGTGCCCTTGGAATTTACGATAGAACTGGCCCCGTTTGGCAACCGTTCATCTTTTCATACAACAATGTTCGGAACAAGTCACGCTGTTCCTTCTGGGTTGGAATCGTCCTTTATAAAATGCTGGGAAGAATATATATGGAAACGTCTTCTACATAGGAAGTGATTTCTTCTGGCATGGGATGGAGAGAGTGGATAGAGAGAAGTTCTTTCCCTCTCACACAACACTAGAACTAGGGGGCATCCACTCAAATTGAGTGGAGGGAGGATTAAAACAGACAAAATAAAATATTTCTTTACCCAGAGTGTAATTGGTTTGTGGAACTCCTTGCCACATGAGGTGGTGATGGCACCTGGCCTGGATGCCTTTAAAAGGAGATTGGACAGATTTATGGAGGAAACGTCCATCACAGCTTACAAGCCATGATGGGGATAAGCAACCTCCTGGTTGGAGGAGTAGGTTTTCTTTGTGCCAGGTGCAAGGGAGTGGCAACAGGACACAGGTCTCTTGTTGGCTGTGTGCTCCCTGAGGCATCTGGTGGGGCCACTGTGTGATACAGGAAGCTGGACTAGATGGGCCTTTGGCCTGATCCAGCAGGGCTCTTCTGATGTTCTTATGATTTCCTGACAGATCAGCACCTCAGACGTTCACCCAGAGAGAACAAAGGCGTACCACCTTCACGATTTGAAGTGTGCAACCTCGCAAGGTCGTCGTTGCGGCGAGAGTCAAGTAAGTGGAAAGACACTGCACAACACAAAACAGAAGGGGCACGAGAGCGCCAGAACCATGAAGAATCTTCTAGCAAGAAACTGAGTCCAGAGTATGCGAGCAAAGATGGATGTCGCGGACTCCAGCATCCAAAGTTGAGAAGGGGTGTTGGGAAATTGGGCAACTTCCGTATGCTGGACACTGGAGGGTGTGTGTGTGTTGGTTGATCACCTAAGTACCTAGGTAGACCCTCTTGTCTTTGACCCCTCATTGTCTTAAGGAAGGGGCGTGGCCCCAAACCCAGTTTCCTTCTTCTTCACCTTTCTCTCACTCTCTTCTGCATCTGACCACTGACCAGGGAAGACGTGGCAAGCTGCCCTCCTGCAGCCCAGCGCCATCTTTCCAGCATGCCTCCACGCAGAGAGCCCTAGCTTTAGGAGGGTTCTGTCCTTTCAAGTTTAGTGTATCCTCTGATGTGAATCAGACGTTGTAGATATGAATGAAAACTGTAAGTAAACTTCTTTTTGCAACTTCAATCAACTATGCCTAGTGTGTTTTCTCTAGCCAAGTAAAGCTAAGCAAGTCTGCCACGTTGGTGGGGAGTAAGACAGAGTAAAGGAGAGGGGAATGGAGCGACTAATAGCTACCCCCCTAAGGGAATTCCAACAATGATGACATCCATTCTTTGTCTGAATGGGCATGGAGGGACTAGGGCAGTATTTCCAAAACTTTTTCGACCTGCAGCTCCCTTGATGTCGGCTTCCGGCGATGGAATGCTTGTTCCGTCACCAGGGGCTTGCGTGGATTGCGCCGATACTCAGGCAACGTTTCTCTGGCAATCTGGTTGTTCTTGGTTCTTGCTGATTTTCATCATTCTGTTCATAACAGAACTGCAAATAGTTCAACATGCTTTTTTTTTTTGGCGGCTCTCTCTTTGACTGCAGCAAGGTGTATTGTTTCATGTTACCTGCTCAGAATGTAAAACAAATCTTTATAATTTATTTGATTTCTCCTGCCGGCTGAGCAAAGAGACTGGATTCCATTTGGAGTTCTCAACGCGCATATGATAGTAACTTTCAAAGCCACGCCATATTAACTCCGGCTTGGCTCCTGAATACATATGGAGCTTTAGCGTTCAACATAATTTCTGCAGCTCTTTCAGTGTCATCGCCCAGGTGAGCTCCCTCGGAATAAAAATATGCTCTGCAGTGCACTCGCGTTGATTCTTCTGAGCAGGTGAAGAAAAAATGCATTGCAAGAACACCACCATGCAGGCCTGTCCCCGACGGCAGTGTGTAAATTTATGTTAGCAACCTCTAAGGCTATTTGGATGAACTTTGAAAAAGATCCTTGACCATGTGACCTCCTCTGAGAGCTCTGCTTAGAGACTCATCCTCAAAACACTGGGCCATGGACTAATTAGGAGTGAATGGAAAGGAAACCAATGCTTAGCTGGACAAAGCCACTGACCCCATAGCTAACGTTTTGCTTGGAGGCTACCTGCAGATGAATCAAGTAGCACCATGACATTACTAGGTATTTGTGAATGGCTAGAAACCTCCGTATGGAATGCTGAAGTTGACTGATATCTTGGCCTCTTCCAAGCCATCATGTGGAAAAAAAACCTATCATGTCTTTAAGACTGTCTGCTCCTGTATGAACTGCCCATTCATTAAGATCAGGGTGGAACCTGGGTTGCCAGTTTGCCAAAAAAAAAAAGGTCCTTGTTTCTTCAGATGGTGGCAGGGATGTGGATCACGTCTCTGACGCCAAGTCTCGAGTCAAGTCCCAAGTCTCTGGGTCCAAGTCTCAAGACAAGTCCCAAATCTTTGCCCCCAAGTCCCAAGTGTTTGGTTGCAAGTTGCGAGTCCCTATCTATTGAATGGGGAAAACGGGTTTAAACCTGAATAAAATTCGACGTGTCGTAAAAGGCTCCAAGTCTAGAGTCGAGTCTTTCACAATCGCCAAGTCGAGTCTGAGTCGAGTCATTGACGCGACTTGAGTCCAACTCGAGTCCGAGTCAATAGACTCAAGTCTACATCACTGGCTGGTGGCAAGGTACAGTTTAATCTCAGATTCTTCTTTGGTTATCACTGAGCTTCTACCTGGTACCAGAACCCCACCCCCCATTTTTCAAGGAATTTGGTCTCAAATGCCCTCAGGTCCAGATGAGTCGAGTCCTCCTAGGTTAGAGTGGAGAGACTGAAAGGGGCAGCCCTCTGGCTTGGAGTCTTGCATTCATTCATTGACTCCTCAAGGGTTCAGTCTGCCACCCCAGACACAGGCTCCAGCCTGGTGTGGGGTCTGGTCTGGGCTGTTCCTTAAACCCAAATGCTTCTTCCCCATTAGGGACAGACCCTGAGCTACTGTTCAGGGTGGAGGTGGGGGGGGGGAAGACAAGACAAGAATCTCTGTGTTTTGCCTAGCATCATGTGATTTCAAAATGAGCAAACAGTGTTACTTAACAGAAATCCTCCCCAATTCTGAATATCCCTTGCATGAATTCCAAGGACATCTTAAGACCATGATGAACACTCCCTGTCGTGTGATCATATTGCCCCATATATTCAGCACTTACGAGGATCTTCTTGGAATCGCCAGCATGAGTACCTTCATTTCTTGAAGAAGAAGTGCTAGTTTTGACCTTTAAAGCCCTATACGGCTTGGGGCCAGGATATTTGAGAGACCGCCTACTTCTATATAGTCCGGCCCGTCTCCTTAGATCATCAGAGAAGGCCCTTTTGCGGGTACCGTCGCCCAGGGAGGTGCGAGGGGCAGCGGTCAGAAACAGGGCCTTCTCAGTAGTGGCACCAACCTTATGGAATTCCCTCCCCTTTGACTTACGAACTGCTCCCTCCCTGGAACTTTCCGGCGAGGCCTAAAAACCTTCTTGTTCCAAGAAGCCTTCTGAGCCCCGGCCTTTTTTTTAACATCTCGCTGGTACAGGTGGGGGTGCTGCTGTTTTTATGCTCCTGTTTTAATTGTAGCCATGATCTTTTTAATTGTTTTTAGACACTGGTTTTTTTTATTAATTTTCATGAATTGTTTTTACTGTTTTAAAATGTGATATTTTTATATTGTATTTTTTGTATGTTTTTTTCTGTTGTAAGCCACCTTGGGTCCCTTCGGGGAGAAAGGCGGGATAAAAATACTGTAAATAAATAAATAAATAAATAAATAAATAAATCTGGAAAGGGTCCATAATGAACATTTCTTCCCTTCTAGCAACACGAAGTAGGAAACAAGCAACAATGACCCTTGCACAATAGTCCTTGCCTCCCCTAGCCCAGATACAAAAGGGGTGAATATCAGAAGTGGGCGTTTGGGCAGGGGCATTGGGCAGGATGCTATCAGAAGTGGGTGTTAGCATCCTGCCCAATGCCCCTGGGGAGCCCACCTGGGGAGCCCACCTGGGGAGCAAGGGATGGAGTCCTCCTTGTCCTGTTTTCCATCGCTGCCATCCCAGATGCCTCCGAGAAGCCTGCAATTAAGGCCAGGAATGCATTTGACCTCCCCACTCATTCGTCTCACACCCAGCATGTTTCCCTCCTGTTCTCGCCTGACAATAAATGAATGAAGATTTTCTCCTGCATCTATTTAATTATCAGCTAGTTGCAAAATGGCTTTTCTGGCTCATGTTTGTGTGCGAGAGAGGGTGCAACCCAACTCGTGTCACTTTCAGCTCTGAGTTTTGGGTTTCTTTCATTGCCAAGTTCTTGAAGACAAAGGCACAGGAGTGTATGGATTCTGCTTGCCTCTTCTCAGAGCCCTCTCTGGCGTGGTGGGCTTGCGTACCACGGACAATCATCTCGTGCCCTGCCCACTCCAGGCCAAATTAGAAAATAGTACCTTTTTTTGAAACCCAGTTTGCTAGGTTGGTAGCAGAGTACAGACTCTCCAAACGGAAACAGAAGGCCCAGAGCATTAACTGATTAATTGGAGCAATTAAGTGATTAATGGCTTGATTGGAGGCTAAAAATACAACTCCGATTAATCAGAGCTAGTCATCTTCCACTGCATGGATCTGTGATGCTTCCTCTGTGGCTGCCAACATTTTGGAGACAAAACAGGGTCACGTTGGTGTCTCCCCAATTTTCACATTAAGGATCACTGCCCAAGACCCCGATGGCTATTGCATTTGCTGTATGCTGTATTTATTTACTCTGTAAGGGTAAATCCCAATATTTCAGACAAAAACAAAACAGGATGATGTTGTTTGGTTTAAAGATGTACTTGAGAAATGGAATTGCCCTATAATATATCAGCTGTTTTAGCTGTAGTGTTAGCACCAGGTTGTTGGGGCCCCTGGGAAAGAGTTCTATACTGGGCTTTCCCATGGCACCCCCCTCCAGCTCCGATGGTTCCCGTTGGATGCTACCACTGCTGCTGGCATGGAGTCTTCAGGGATTGGCCTGCCAACCTGCTTAACATCGTAGCGGGCCTTGGAATAGTTTTTCTCCCCTTAACAATTAATTTATTTCTCAGATTGGTTGCGTTTGAATGGATTGTGGACAAGGGAGCATAAGCGAAGGTGATAGTTGCTGCTTCCGTGTGAGATGCAGAATGGAGAAGAACGCAGAGTAAGATCAGGAAGGAAGAGCAGCAAACCAGATAGGAAGAATGGTTTTCTGACCAAACGGGAATGATGAAAGTCATACTCAAGACACTCAAAAAATAACGACAAAAAAACACTTCAGTTATGTGCAGAACTATTTTTTTTTCTATGCAGAGGTCCTTGTGAACTCCAAAGAAAAGAAAATAGGAGCAATTAATGAGGGAAGCAAACCTCACTATCTGGATTAATAATTATGTTAGGATAGCTAAAGAATTGCTTTCTCTTAGGTAACCCCTGTAGAATACAACGTATTCAACATGGAAGCAAAAGCTGTGTGTGTGTGTGTGTGTGTGTGTGTGTGTGTGTGTGTGTGTGTGTGTGAGAGAGAGAGAGAGAGAGAGAGAGAGAGAGAGAGAGAGAGAGATGGCTGGAAGGCAGCCTCTGAATCAGAGAGCCAAACAGCCCCTGTTTACTCAAAAGTAAACCCCACTAATGTCAGTGGGATCCCTTCTCTGGTACAGGATCCCAGATGCGTGTCTTTGGTTACTCCAGGGTGAAAAACACTCTGTACATGCTCAGGCGCATGGTATCCCACACATTTGGTTCATAGGCAAGGAGCCCAGTTCTATCTTTTTAGTAGGCTTAAATCAATGGCATCGAATTCTCACTGCATTGGAAAAAAACAGGTTGTCTCTGGCACGGACCAGAAACGTTGCTGACAAGGTAGCGTAGACAAATATGGGATGGTGAATTATCTTACGCGAGGATCACTTCAAGGGGGTTGGCTTCCAATGGCCTCAGTTGCCTTGGCTTCCACGATTTATACACTGGCAACATGATAAATGTCGTTTTAAGTGGACAAATCGGCATCGAGGAGGTGTAACTTGGTGTCAGCGAGTAACATGATCACCTCTCTTTGGGGAAGAATAACAATCGCCAAGTGCAATTGGTGTGACGAGTTCAGAAGAAGACAGCCCGGCCTTCTGTCCATAATAAATCATGAATTGGGTATATGTCCTTCTGTCTTACAGTATTACATGCCTGTCTTCAGCCTTCCCCTCCTCCTCTTGTGTGTGTGTGTGTGTGTGTGTGTGTGTGTGTGTGTGTGTGTGTGTGTGTGTGTGTGTGCTGTTTTCCAGCATGTCCCCATCTCTTTGGAATGCCAAATCCTCCCATTGATTTGTGCGGTGGTTTTCTCATAAATCTATGAAGCTTGCCTCCGTCCTGCTGTATTTCCCTGTAAAATATGGTTCCCAGGTGAGTCCAACTACTCTGAAAGATGTGTAGCCATAAGTCTTTCCTTGACTGATCATTATCTCTTTTGGTGCTCCTGGGGATTCCAACCCCTTTAGGGCATGCCTCGTATGTAACTGAATAAAAATGGATTGTTATCCATAGACTGAATGTCAGGAGGCCCAAAGACTAGAGTTGGGATCCATTGGCTCTGTGGTTGGCTGCCCTCTGTGGTCAGTGGTAGGACCACAGTCTAGGGCAGTGTTTCCCAAACTTTTTTGACCTGCGGCTCCCTTGACCGTTGGCGACCTTTGGCCGCGGCTCCCCATTCCATTATGTTGATGCTTGCCAATTGGCATTGCACTGTTTTCCGAGAGGATTTCGTGGCACTCCGCGGCTCCCCTGGCTGATTTCCGCGGCTCCCCTGGCTGGTATCCGCGGCTCCCCTGGGAGCCACACCTCCCAGTTTGGGAACCACTGGTCTAGGGTAACTTTCTGGGCAAGTAGGGTCCCTACTGAGGCTACTGAGGCTACAGGTATTGAGGCTGAAGCTCAAATATTTTGGCCACCTAATGCGAAGAGAGGACTCTCTGGAGAAGACTCTGATGCTGGGAAAGACTGAAGGCAAAAGGAGAAGGGGAAGGCAAAGGATGAGATGGTTAGACAGCATCACCGATGCAACGAACATGAAAATGAGCGAACTCGGGAAGATAGTGGAGGACAGGAAGGCCTGGCGGGATGTGGTTCATGGGATCACAAAGGGTCGGACACGACTTAACGACTGAACAACAACAACAACAACAACAACAACAACAACAACAACAACAACAACAGGGTTCCCAGGTTGTGGGCTATAAAAGCTTCCTGTTTGGGTGTAGTCCTTGCCTGGGCAACAGTTGTCTCCAGTAGGGTGGCTTCACTCCACCCCTCACCCCTGAGAGTTCATGGGCAACACGAGAGTGTAGCTGGCATGCACCAACATTTTCCAAAGCACTGGGGAGATGGCATCAGGGGGGCATCACAGGGGTTTTGACTTAGGGTGCCCCCAAAGCTGCAACTCCCACTGGACGCGTGGCCTGCCCTCTAACTTCTGGTCCACCCTGACCCAGAAACAGCTGGCCTACTCCATTTCTGAGCATTAGCGTTTTATTGTTTTTGAGATGGGTTATGTCTTAACGTATCACTTTGGGATCTTCTTCACACCTGATACAGTGTGTTGCAGTGGTCGGACTGTCAGACAAATCCCTGCTCAACCCTGAAGCTCACCGGGCGACACTGGCTTACCTTGCAGGGTTGGTTTGAAGATAAAGTAGATGGAGGGACCTTGTACATTGCCCTGAGTGCCACGAAGGAAAGAATAGGCTAGAAATGTTACAGTAATGATGATGATGAGGGCTGTTATTCTCAAGCCTCTTTGTTATGGCACGGTACAGATCTCTCATTAATCTTATTTGAGCAATGAGCTTTGTACCTACGTACACTCTGTTGCTGTTTCTTTGTGTTTGTAGGGCGGTATAAAAATGTGAAAAATAAATGAATCAATAAACAAACCAACTTGCTCAACTCTGTGCTTTGTCTTGTTCTGCACTGTGGCAGAAAAAGGAGAAGATGTAAGACTCGCTAACTAGGTATCTCAGCTTTGGAGATTTGAGAGTGTGTGGACGGAAGTGTGTGGGGGGAAATGACTGTAATTATGCAGAATATTTAGCATTCCTAACTAGGGCGATTATAATTGGAAAGTGCTAAAAATGGATCAGCTTCAGATAATACTCACTGGAAGCTACTGTGCCCCATGGGGGGCGATTTTTTCAGTGGTGTTGCTTAGAGAATATGTAGAACGCATATCCATGAAAAGGGGGAGGGGAGATTGAGGGAGGTTTAATCCCTTTTTGCTTCCAGTAGGTGATCGAAAGGCTGTTTGGTTTTCCATAAATGCAGGAGTCTCAACAAATTTATTTATTTATTTTTCACATTTTTATACCACCCTTCCTCCAAGGAGCTCAGAGTGGTGTACATATTTCCTCCCCTCCTTTTTGTCCTCACAACAACCCTGTGAGGTAGGTGGGGCTGAGAGATAGTGACTGGCCCAAGGTCACCCAGGAAGCTTCGTGGCTGAGCGGGGATTTGAACCTGGGTCTTCCAGGTCTAAGTCCGACTCCCAAACCACTACACCATCCTGGCTACACAAAATGCCTCTTCTCCGTTCCTCATAGGGTAGAATTCCTGCTTACTTAGAAGTACGTTTCAGCATGGTCAGAGGGGCTGACTCTCCAGTAAGTTCTACTGCGCTCATTGGTACTTACTCCTAAGTAACTGAGGATACAAAAACTTGCATGGATGGAAGGAAAGATCAAGTGTAACATGTAGTTTCCCCTTAAGGGGGAGCTAGTTTTATTGCGTTGCTCGTTCTTTTGACTCTTCTTGTTGATTTCAAAAGAGAAGAAAGTGAACTGTGCATTTTATAAAGCAGCATGTCAGTAAATGAACACACATTGTGTGGAGCTTTTTTTTGGTTTTGGTAACAGTTGTTATATAGACCAAGGCTGGCCAAACATGCTTCATGGGAAGAGCCATATACAATAAACTTCAGATGTTTGAGAGCCGCAATATTTAAGAAGCATTTAAATTCTTAAATAGATTTACTCACCATGAACATTAAACTTGTGTTTTAATCCAGTGGATTCTCAGTTTATACCTGGTAAATAATTATAAATCTTGAAAATATCTTATTTGCCTTTTATATTAAATTGTGATGCAAAAAGGAGCTCAGCCAACATATTCCCGAGAGCCGCACATTATACGTCAAAGAGCCACATGTGCCTCAGGAGCCATAGTTTGGCCACCCCTGGTATAGACAATATGCCACGGGAACAGATTACTGAAGCCAAAAAGAATATATAAAAAGGGCACACATATCCTTGGACTGAACAGTCAGGTCCAGGAGTTAAGAATTCCTGCTAACTAAATCCCATATAGCTTTGGGGCAAAGTTAATAGCCTCTCTCTTCCTCAACTTTCCCACAGTTGGCCTCACACTGTCTATGAGATGACAGGAACGTTTGGATCCTGTGCCAGAAGGAAGTTTGCAATCTCCAATGACATACTGTACTCGGGATAATAATCCCACTGCAATGACAGATTATCATTAAGGATCAATTAAGCTTGCTTTACGTTCATATTTCTGCCCACTCTGGGAAGGAGATGCATCTCCTTGTTGTTCTACAGAGGAGGAAGTGGGGGCGGAGATAGAGCAATTTGCTTAAAGGCCAGTCCGTAATTCTGTGGCTGATCCAGGATTGAACCTGGATGACCTCCCCAATTTCCAGTCCCAAGACTGCATTTTCGCTCCCAAAAACTGCCTTTGGCTGAGCCTCTCGGGAATGCTGAGAAGGACCCTCCCACCCCTACCCCCCAGAGCCTCCTACCTGCGTTTTCCAGCCTCTGAAAACCCATGAGTAACTGGCGATGATGTTATCGCCAATCACTTCTGGTGGTAGACAGCAGGAGAGTGGCACCGGAGGTGGTACCTGGCCATGAAGGGGTTGAGAACCCCTGTTCTAGCCTGCTCCGTGCTCAGAGTCCAGCACTAACTGGAAGAGAGATGGGAACAGTCAGTTAAATCCTTTCCCTCGTTATTTTTTATTTTCTCGACATGAGACCGAGCATTTGTGCAATGGGTTACTGTAAATCTAAGAGCTAAGCATTTGAAAACAAGGATCATTCTTAAATCAGGATCTTTGACCAGAATGAAACTAAATCAATGTTAGCATCTCAGAACAGGACATCACAGAAACGAGGGGATCTGCTCTGAAATGCAGAATTGTGTCTACCCAATTGCATTCCAATAGATCAATACCCAATGGAGTCATCACATTGCAAACAAGCAAACAGAATGTCAAACGGGCACGTTCCGCTGAAGACCCGCCCTTATTCATTGGCGGGGTACAGAAATTACTATCTAAGTATTAAGTGAATAATCATCCCATGTGTCACCTAGATAATTTTATTGCTTTATTGATGTCCTGTGTTGGAACATTCAAGCTGTAACACAGCTCCCTTTAATTACAAACAACTCTTTAGCTGTCATATATTCATTGCAGTAGCGTTTAAAGGGTGGAGTGCAATTTATTAAACATTATTTAAGCAGTATACAAGCTGGCTTTGGGGTGGAGACGTAATAACGAGCTTGTGAAGGCTTCTGATGCCGGAGGTGATAAAGGTGAACTACATCTGGAGAGCTTTTTTTTTTAGGGCTGGTCCTTGGATGGCAAAGGGATCTGGCATCCTTGATTGACCTATCAAGGGCACTGCTAAAAATGACGGTGTGCTGAGTTAGGTGAAACACAAGCGATGGAGAAAAAGGAATATGGAAGACAAGCTAAGAACATAACATTGGAACAGTAGATCAGAGCAACGACCTCTCTAGTCCGGTATACTGTTTCCCACAGTGGTCCACCAGTTGCTTGGTGATTGTCACTCAATCTCTTCCCGTGATCAGTATTTGTCACTACAGACAAGTACCAATCCTGGGAAGGGGGGGATTTGCGTGGGCATTATCAGTGGGAGCTACTGGTTGCCAGTGCGATCATCTTGCCCCCTCCCATTTACTCCCTGGCACATACAGGAGCACATGGGGGATAATGTATGAAGAGGACAAATCCCTAGCAGGGGAGCCACTAGAGGAGTGCAGGGGGTGCGGACCACCCCGGGTGACACCCCAGGGAGGGGTGACACCAAAATGACTTTCTATTCTATTTGTTACCAGTGCACCACTGTTACCAGTGAACTACTGGTAGAAAATGGATTTTTTCCCAATCCTTGCTGCAACTTGTGCGAGGATTGCATTTCCCAGGAGGCCTCCACATCGTGTGGTCTGGTATGGGAGGAGGTCCATGGGGGTGACACCATGAGACCTTGCCCCGGGTGTCACCAACCCTAGTGACACCCCTGGTCTCTAGCCAATCAGTTTCACTGGATGACTCCTGGGTCTAGTATTGTGAGAAAGGGAGAACTCCTTGCTCTCCATTCTCTCTGCAGCAGGCACAGTTTTTTACGCCTCATCCATGCCTCATAACATAAGAAGAGCCTTGCTGGATCAGGCCAAAGGCCCATCTAGTCCAGCTTCCTGTATCTCACAGTGGCCCCACCAGATGCCTCCGAGAGCACACAGCCAACAAGATAACCTGTTTCCTGTTGTCACTCCCTTGCACCTGGCACAGAGAAAACCTACTTCTAAAGCCAGGAGGTTGCTTATGGCTTGTAACCTGTGATGGTCTTTTCCTCCATGAATCTATCTAGGCCAGGTGCCATCACCACATCCTGCGGCAAGGAGTTCCACAGATTAAGAGCCCTGCTGGATCAGGCCAAAGGCCCATCTAGTCCAGCTTCCTGTATCACACAGTGGCCCCACCAGATGCCTCAGGGAGCAAATGCCTCAGGGAGCACCTCGAAAATTGCCCCCTTGAAGTGGCTGTTTGCAGCAATAGATGCTTTGGGGGCATGTAGCTGTTCAGGAGGGACTTCTGTTATGAAGACAGTGGAGGGGGAAACTCATGAACTGGTACCTTATTAATGTTTAAGTATTGAGTTGGTAGACTGGCAGGGTGATCCTATACGTTCTATCTGAGATGGTTACTCAGTCCCATAAAACATCTAGCATGTGCCCTTCCTGACCATCTCAATTGGTTTTACAATGGAGGGGGTGTGGAAGCAGGATGGTAAGAGCCAGAGTGATATATTGGTTATAATGATGGAGCGCATGATACATAAGAACATAAGAAGAGCCTTGCTGGATCAGGCCAAAGGTCCATCTAGTCCAGCTTCCTGTACTTCACAGTGGCCCCACCAGATGCCTCCAAGAGCACACAGCCAACAAGATAACCTGTTTCCTGTTGTCACTCCCTTGCACCTGGCACAGAGAAAACCTACTTCTAAAGCCAGGAGGTTGCTTATGGCTTGTAACCTGTGATGGTCTTTTCCTCCATGAATCTGTCCAAACCCCTTTTAAAGGCATCTAGGCCAGGTGCCGTCATGACATCCCTTAACTGCCTTTTATTTTCTAAATTAAAAATCTCCAAATGTTGTAGCCTTTCCTCATAAGGAAGACGCGCCAGTCTTGGTCGGTGGGCCACTGTTGGGCTAGATGGGCTGTTGCCCTGACCCAGGTGGAGCCCATTGGTAAAGGGGAGGAGTCCAGTGGTGAGCCAAAGACCAACCTTTCTGCCTGGGATAAAGGAAGCAGCTGGAGAAAGGGGCCACACAAGCAACCCTAAGGGCGTCTCGGGATGCACTGTGGGAGGCAACCCTCTGGGAGGTGTTCTTGTTGTTTGTGGAGTGGAGCTTATCGAACTTCAAATGAACCTTGAGAAACCTGATTCGCGGCCAGGTGCTTGGAACGAAACAGCTGGGTTCAGTTCCCCGAAATCATGCCTCCCAAATCCTCACGGATGAGGTGCTTCCCACCTGTATGGTTTGGATTTCGACATGTTTGGATTCCTTTTTTTTTTTCTTTTTTGGCTTGTTGCGAGTGCCAAGAAACACGAGTTGTGGTATTATGAAACCACCAAGAAACATTTGCTCATACAAATTACTCATTCTAAGAGTAGACACATTAAATGGAAACATGTAGCGTTGGATCCTGGGAAATTCCTCCCCCCCCCCCAGGTGAATGTTCTTCTCCAACATGAAGGCCGACAGACTGCTCCTTGCCTTTTCCATCCCCTTCTCCAAAATGTCTGTGACAGATTTTGGAGGTGAAAACGCACGTCTCAAAAGTCTGCTCGCTTCCTGGTCTTCAAAGGGAGCGCGTCAAAGGTGTGGTCGACCCATACAGGGCGTGTGTGGCACACATTTGTTTAGTCAATTTGTTGAGAATGCAAAGGGATAATCAGTGCTCTGCTTCAATGCGTCTAGAGATAATTCCTCCGACAACATATCTCAGAAGCTGTAAACGTTTATAATCTTGCACCTGGCCACACCCATGAACGCACAGCTCGGAGAGAAGTCAACGCAGGAATCAAGTGGCAAATTTGTATTTTTAATTGAAAGAAGTTGGAACATGCAGAGCATTTCAAATCACTGCCTGATGCTATCTGATGTATTTGAGGGTGGTTTTCTGACACTCTTTTTTTTTTTTTTTTGCTTTTTGCAATCAGATTACCTGGGTGGATTTGTGTTGATGACTTATTTCTGTATTTTGGAGCTTTTAATCCCGCCTTTCGGCCTCCAAAGGAAGCTGGCATCAAAATGTGATACATGCAAAGAAAATATAGAATCCAAAACTCTTCCTTCCTCTCCTCCACACAGGTAGCTGCAGTAGTGGGCTGCCTGGGGCGGGGGTGGGTGGGCCCCCAGGCGGCACGTGGAGGGCCTCAAGTGCACTACTTGGAGGGCCGCTGAGCAGGGCCTGCTACTGCCGCAAGGTGGGGCTTGCCTGGTGATGTCATAAAAAGAGAGAAAGAAATGATGGTCATGTGACAAACTCCAGAATCGCACCAGTCCCTTCTTAGCACTGTGATTTCTATTGAGATCTTCCTCCCTTTTGGCTCCAGCCAGCAATCTAGCGGTGGGTTTGAATATGGCCAGCTGTGCCTTGAGGCCTGTTTGCTTCCCCCCCCCCCCCCGCTAATCAGGGGAGAACTTTGTGAGGTTATGCAGTAAGGTGCTAATTGACATTAACACTCAGGCCAGGAAATGCTGACACCATTTAAAATTAACACCCTGTCAATATACTGCTGACCCGCGTTAAACTAGTGCTTTGTCAAACTCTTTGGAATTAGATTTTAATGTTGAAATGGAGGGCCTTTTGCTCTGGCGAAGACTTGAATTTAATAGTCTGTGAAAGAAAGTGGACTTTGCCAGATTAAAAAAAAAAGGTTGCTGTTTTTGTTTGCTTATTGAGATTTCACATTTTTGGAAGGGGGGAGATGTGTGTGGGGTGCCGGAAGGGGCGAGGAGGAGGGAGAACAGGGAACAGGTATTGACTTTTATATCAAGAATGTAAAAACTGCCTTCCAGGATCAGGGTGATGGTCCATCTAGTCTAGCAACCTGTTTTCCAGATACCCCTGTGAATCCCACCAGCCAGAGATGAAGAAGGCAACCCTTCTCCTGCCACTTCGCCCCTACAGGTGTCTCTGAACCTGCAGGTAGCGTTGCACGGACTAAGGACATGATTGAGATGTATAAAATTATGCATGGGATGGAGAGAGTAGACAGAGAGAAGTTCTTTTCCCTCTCACACAACACTAGAACTAGGGGACATCCACTCAAACTGAGTGGAGGGAGGATTAAAACAGACAAAATAAAATATTTCTTTACCCAGCGTGTAATTGTTTTGTGGAACTCCTTGCCACAGGATGTAGTGATGGATGGCACCTGGCCTGGATGCCTTTAAAAGGGGATTGGACAGATTTATGGAGGAAAAGTCCATCACAGCTTACAAGCCATGATGGGGATAAGCAACCTCCTGGTTTTAGAAGTGGGTTTTCTCTGTGCCAGGTGCAAGGGAGTGGCAGCAGGATACAGGTATCTTGTTGTCTTGTGTGCTCCCTGAGGCATCTGGTGGGGCCACTGTGAGATACAGGAAGCTGGACTAGATGGACCTTTGGCCTGATCCAGCAGGGCTCTTCTGATGTTCTTATGTTCTTAGGGGCTCCAGGAGCCTCTCCCCCTTCCATTCTCCTCCCAGTTTCCCCACTGTTTTGAAGACCTCTCTTTCGGTCTGGCTTCTCCCTCAATTGAGAACGAACTGCTCCAAAACTCAGCTGAGTTTGGTGTGTCCACAGGTGTGAGACAATCCAATCTCTGGAAAGTGAGTGGGAAGTTCTGCAGAGTACCGGCTTCACGTGCGTGGCCATCTCTCGAGCAGGAACGAAAACCAAAACCCTGTTGAATGATCTTACTCTATTATGCCGTGTTACAGAGTTAATAGCTGGCCTTGTGGGACTGCTGCTCTGAACCAAAGACGCAGGATAATGAAAATTGTAAATTAAAAATAAATTTCAGGTTTTGGCCTTCTCCATTGAAACCTATTAGCAGAGTGGAAGACTTGGAGCAAAAAATAATCAGTGGTAAATGAGGCTTGGGCTCAGCTCGGCGGTTTTTCAAGCCTTCTGCTCAGGAGAAGAAATTTGATATTAAAAGACCTTTTTATTTCAGAAATAGACTGTGGGGACTATTCAGGGGAAGTAAGAGGGCCAAAACATGGCAAGGGCCTTTTTCGGCAGAGCTGGTGTATTCTAGTGGCGAAATGTGTGTGAGCCATCGGGTCTTGCGTTCAAATCTCGCTCCTGCAGTAGGTAGCCTTATGCAAGTCATTCTCTCTCCGCTTCATTTCCCCATCTGCAATATGGAGTGGTCTCCCTTACAAAGCTGTTGTGAAGACGACTGAAGTTGTGGGCTATATGTTGGTTGAGTGTGAAGATAATGTAAACTCAAATATGGTAAATCCAAAGTGGTTTGCAAGAAAATCAACAGAAACCCGCAATAAAGGAGTACAGTTTACAGCAGCAGCAGCAGCAGAGCAAATGTCAAAGGTCAGGGTTTCACCTTCATGCAGTACTGAAAGCTTTGCTAGGAAACAATGCCTGCCTCCTTAAAGGTGCACAATATTCCACAGAATCAGTACCACCACCGAGAAGGCCCTGCATCTAGTAGTAGATGTCTGCTGGAGCTCAGATGGATCAGGCTGCTGAAACAGGTCCTCAAATGATGATCACAGGAGGGGAGAATAGATGGGATCAGTCCATTCTTTAAATATCCAGGTGCTAAGATGTTTCGAAGATGGAGGTTTTGGACCAGGAAAATTGGACATTTCACATCCTTTTCAGCATTCCCACCCATGAAACGCAAGCCAAACACCTCTCCGTCTCCATTTAGGAACATGGTACCATCACCCAGGTCTTTTTCTTTTTGTCAGTTCACCCAATGTGACAATTACAACAGCTCAGAACCCGGCTTTCTAATCCTATTACTCATTCATCAACCTGCAAATGGTAGCAGGAGTCTGATCGAGAGTGCCAAAAGAGCAACAGGAGACGTCTCCACTGCTGTGAATCTAGGCTTAGCTCAGGCACAATAGGTGTGTAATGTTAAGGTTTTGTTGCGCTGAAATCCAATCACATACTTGACTGGTAGATCACAGAAAGACACCGGCGAAGAAAAGGAAGAGATAATGCCACCTTGCTCAAACAGTGTAATCCAGATTTAATAACAAATCAACCTCACCATGTTTTACACTATCTCTCATGGCACCAAAAGGATGCAACAATATCATAGCTACTTGGGCACCAAATCCATCGGAATAGCAATTGAGACTAGCTTAAAAGGTGCAATTAACTGGGAAAGATTCCTTGGAATTCCTGCAGCTTTTTTCACCTGAACATAACCCTTAAAAAACTCCCCTCCTGGTTTGCAGTTTCTTAGGTGCCTCTGTTGTCTCTTTGTGCCTTTTTCAGACTGTAAGCCCCTTGAGGCAGAGACTTGTCCTCTCATTTATTGTACAGTGCCATGCACATGGATGGGACTATGCTGGCTAAATGTCAGTAAACGAAGTGTGCTCTAGAGTCTAGAATATGCCTTGCTTAACTCTGGGAGATCATGCCTGAAGTCTGGCTGTGTGTGTGTGTGCATTAAATACTCTCCCTCACTTAATGGTTCATATTAAACATTTTTGACAGTCAGTCACACCACGACTCCCCATCTCCCGAGCTGCAAAGTCCCCACGCTCTGCGTAAGCCATTGATTCGTCAGTGGTACTGTTAGCCCTTTGTGAACAATTACACTCAGGTCAGAGGTCGCAGTAGATCAATTTTGCTGACCGCGTTAATTTTATTTTTACTGAAAGGAACTTTTTGTCTCTTTTATCGGGAGGAAAATTAAGCTGTTAACTGGAATTCCACCAGGCTGTCTACCGCCAAAGCCCTATGGCTTTAGGGAATGGGTAGCTGTGGTCAAAATGCGGCACTCAGAAGGTAAATTTATTTCTTTTTTTATTAAAAAAAGAACAATTTATGGCCTATACAGTACGTCTGAAAGAGGAGACTTCACACAATGTACTGTATTTTCCCACTGCTCTGAGAGGGCTCAGCCTTGCAAAGCTCAGAGCTTCCCCAGTGGAATGTTGATTTCCTTTGCATCTCCCCATGGAGCCATTGTGATCGGAAGGTGCTCGGACCACTAAGCATATTCATAGCCTTAGGCTTTCAGTCAAACATATACATGGCTTGTCATTGCTTTGCCCAGCTCAGTATTGTCAATCGAACCAGTGGGCAAACACATAGGCTTTCAGGAAGTAGTCTTTCCCGGCCCTACCTGGGAATGGTGATCTTTCAAAAGGTAGTCTTAAAATATCCATCAAGGTCCCTGGAAGGACAGGTACTGAGGCTGAAGCTCAAATAATTTGGCCACCTAATGCGAAGAGAGGACTCTCTGGAGAAGACTCTGATGCTGGGAAAGATTGAAGGCAAAAGGAGAAGGGGAAGGCAAAGGATGAGATGGTTAGACAGCATCACCGATGCAACGAACATGAAAACGAGCGAACTCAGGAAGATAGTGGAGGACAGGAAGGCATGGCGGGATGTGGTTCATGGGATCACGAAGGGTCGGACACGACTTAATGACTGAACAACAACAACAAATCCAGCAAGTATTCATCAATGCCTCTGAGTCTCTGAACAGTGGCGGTAGCAAGAAGGGAGTGCAGGAAATCCTCACTTAATGGCGTAGATAGGTTCCGGAAAACTGCGATGTATAACAAACCTATTTTTCACTGGTGGGCTCAGTGACGCTCTGGGGGGCTCGCTGTGCGCTACAAAGTCACTTCTGGGTTGCGCGGGACTGTAACCCACTTCCCTGGCTTTGTTCTCACCTTGAAGAATGCCTTGCAGAAGCTACTTGCAAGGCATTCTGGGGCATGAATAGGACCAGGAAATGGGTCACGAGTCCGGTGCAACCTGGAAGTAGCTGCAGCCCCCGAGGACGATGTTAAGGAGAAACAATGGATATTGAAACGACGGTAAGCGAGGACTTACTGTACTATTTTCTGACAATGTTCAGAGTGCTCTCCCCTCTCCTCATGTTGCTGTTGCTGCCTCACCAGAACTTCAACTGTGGCCAGGAGAACTGGCCCTACCCCAGAAACAGCCAATTAGGCTTATGCTTGGTAGCCCAATATTTTCTGTGCATATGGCGGAAGGACTTCCTTTCCCATCCATTCTTACAACTCTATCATCGAGATCCGCAAGCTTTTCACTCTATTCCATCATGACAGGCGAGGGAGCGGCCAAACTGCTGTGCTGTGTCGCCCCCACTGGTAAGAAGAAGGCTTTGCAACTACCATCCCAGCAGGGATCAGGTGACACCAGGGGCCAATAAGCTTCCAAGTGGTCCTATAAAGTTGCTGATTCCAGCCTGGCTTCTGAGTCTCTCATTGTTCATGCATTACTGTCAGGATGGTGTAGAGCCAGGATGGTGTAGTGGTTTAGGAGTCGGACTTAGACCTGGAAGATCCAGGTTCAAATCCCCACTCAGCCACAAAGCTTCCTGGGTGACCTTGGGCCAATCACTATCTCTCAGCCCCACCTACCTCACAGGGTTGTTGTGAGGACAAAAGGAGGGGAGGAAATATGTACACCACTCTGAGCTCCTTGGAGGAAGGGTGGTATAAAAATGTGAAAAATAAAAAAATAAATATTAGCCAAGTTGCTTGAGGACTTTACAAAGAGCTATTCGAGGCTTGGGCCCACATACTCTTCCTCAAACCGTTCTCTTCAGCTTGGAAAAGCATGTTGCTCTCTGCCGTACGCTTCTGTGGCAATGAATGCCACCCCCAACCAAAGAATCGCAAACAACAGCAAACGCGCAAATAAAATGATTGGCGTTATGGTTTTTAAGTAAATGATGCTCAACGAACAAATGCCATTAGCTGTTGCCATTTACTTTGTTGAATTTAGCCGACGTTACTGTGTTGATTTTAAAAGCTATCAGCTTAACTATAATAAATCCATTTGACATGTCTTTATTCTGATAAAACTTTAAGGCTGCCAGTGTAGAAAATGAGATGCAAATGCTCTTTTTTATTTTAAGTATATTTAAAGCTTCCTTTTCAATGCAATTTTTTTCCTTCTTCTTCTGACTGGGAATCTCGACAAGCTAGGACAGACGTCTTCGCTGTCAGCATGCAAACACTTTCATATGGGTCTTGGGCTTGGGGGTGACGGTAGGTTTTTTTTTTCCTTCTTCCCCTGCAGACTGAGATAATTAAAACTACAGAGAGATGGTTTTAAATATACATGATTCACAGTTCCTTAAATGGGCGAATGTGGAAAAGGCAGTCATTCGCATTTTCGATAACACAACAAGCTGACCGTACAACATAGGCCGGGAGAATCGCCTTGAACAAAATTTGTTCTTCTGTCAATAATGTTGTACTCCTTTTATGCTCTGCCTACATTTGAACTGTGTGCAGATGGAGGAAAGCATCTATTCCAAACAAGGACTGTCTCTATCATATTCTTTTTTTAAAAAATAAAAACAGATACTACTATTACCTCAATCCCCCCCAAAACCCCCCCCCCCATGTTTCTCCTTGGAGAAAGCCAATGGTTTTGCTCCTTTTGTTTTCCATCTGCAGCCTCTGTAGACTTAAGTATCTATTTCAGCTTTGATTTGCTGAAACCTCTGCAATGAGTTTATCCAAACAATGTGAATTTGCTCAGATCTCTCCAAAATCCCCCATCTCCTGTGGTTGATAACGCCGACTTTTGCTAAGGAGAGTTGGATCAGGGTGATTTAAATTTTCACTGTGAAAGCGATAAAGGCTTTGCTTGAAAGAATAAGCACACTCTCAACAATTGTCATGGGCAAAGAGAGAGAACAGAGAAGGGGAAATTGGGCAGGATTCCCCCCTGCATCGCTACTGCCAACTATGGTTGATTGAATGGAGAAATAGACATACATAAAAAGCTGGTTCCCAACATTCCATCGCTTTTGGCATGACTAGGAAATAGAATATAGGGTGGGGCTATGCAGATTAAGAGGTGGAGCTATGCAGATATGGCTCGACTCTTAGTGGCTCTGGCCCACACCGATCTGCTGTCTGAGGTGACCGTTTCAGTTGGCCTCATGGATGGGATGTTAAGTTAATATAGTTAAGATGCGAGGAGGGCTGTTGTGACAGAAGAAATCCACATCCATAACTAGTGAAAGAGATATAGCTCAGTAGCAGATAAACCACTCAGCATGTAGCACATCCCAGGTTTAACTCCTGCCTCCCCTAATTAGACTTGGGGGAAGGACCTTTGTCAAGAACCTTGGAGAGCTACTGCAGCTAAGGATGCCAGAGCTAGCGAGTTGATGATGAATATTTATATATAGCTTTTTCAACTAAAAAGTTCACAAAGAGGTTTACGCAGATATGAAATCAAGGACCTGCCTTGATAAGAGGGCGCTTTATATGTTTATCAGGAACTTCCACAGCTCCGTGGCAGAGAGCATGCTTTGCATGTGGAAGGTCCCAAGTCCAACCTTGACTTCTCCAGAGGGGGCTGGAAAAGACCCCTCTTGCTGAAGATCTAGAGAACCTAGAGCATGTCGTCCACATAGATAATACCGAGCTGGAGATAATACTAAGCTGGAGTTAATACCGAGCTGACTCTGGATAAAGCAGCTTTGACTTCTCCAGAGGGGGCTGGAAAAGACCCTTCTCTGGCTGAAGACCTAGAGAACCTAGAGCATGTAGTCCACATAGATAATACAGAGCTGGAGATAATACCGAGCTGACTCTGGATAAAGCAGCTTTGTATGTTTCAACACTGTAAATAATACTGCTATATATTTTGCTTTTAGCAAACAAACAAAAACTTTAAAACAACAACAACATGGATATCTTTAAAAGGTATACTGATAAGCTATATCATCCCTCCCTTCCCCCCCCCCACATATTTCCAACGCATAATGCCTCATTACCGGACAAGTATGTCATTTTAAGACAACCCAGATTAATGAGGCGTTTTACGAGGCTAATACATTTAAATTTTTAAACTCCAGAATGAGGCTCTGTAATTGTACAATTATGCGTTCATTTAGATTTTCTTTAAAAGAGAGAGATAACTAATCATGAGTGACCAAGATGGTGCAAAGTCTACGAGGGGGGATTTATGGTGGTTGTTTTTTTCTCCCACTGGAGGGATGCTAAATTGTGCAAAGGAGTTGAAATTGTGTTTCCTATGACGGATCGCTCTGACTGGGTTGGCCGGCCATTGTCCTGTCTGCTATAAAGCTTTTACTATACATACCCTTTCGTAGTGGGAGGGGGGGTGGGTGGGTGCTATTATATTCCCCACATATCTTTCCGTGAAAAAAAGCAAAGTCACTATTGTATAATCCTGGGCCCAAGAATATCATTCGCCGTCCAGAGCAGCTGGTGAAATATATCGCGACACCCAACGTCAAGCTTTGTGTTAACATGTAACAAAAGCCCTAACCGCTCCTAGTTGACAGGACTTTACCCGTGTAGTAATAAATACGGCTGAATTATTGATGGCGATCACCGCTAATATTATTATGACCTCAATTAAGTGCTCTCTCTCTCTCTCTCTCTCTCTCTCTCTCTCTCTCTCTCTCTCTCTCTCTCTCTCTCTCTCTTTTCAGACACATTAGCAACAAAAGACCAAGGGTTTGCTGGCTGCTCTTTCGGGGAGGCCCACTTTCCATTAAAATCGAATTGATCAAACCTGTTTGCCATTTCGCTGTGAGTGGATAACTCTAATGGGTAATCTATCAGCATGGGGCTCCCTCTGTAAAGCTATTAACACCTTTTGTTGTTTGCCTCCAGTTTTTGAAACATGCTGAGAGGTTCAAGAACCCAATGCCTTCCAATCTGTTCGGGGCTGGCAGGAGCTACGATTTGAGGGCCCTCTTTTAATTACTCCATCCCTCAGCACTGCTACCCAATGATATTTTTTGACACTCAGTCCGTCTTTTTGTTTACCAATGAAACGTGGAGACAGCTAAATTAAAGCTGATTGGGAAAACAGCATTGTCCTGGTTTGCTCCATGAGCATGAGATGAGTTCTGAACAGGCCCTGATGTCCCACTTCTCGGTTTACCCTGCCCTGAGCGCTTGGCGTGAGTTGAGATCACTCAGCAGTAAGGCAAATAAACGGAGCTTAGAGTTTTCTGCCCTTCGGCAAATTGTGTTAGTTACAGAGCGTACGTGGATAGAGTTGTTTGTTTGGCGGGGGGCTTTTTTTTTTTGAAAGGGCACAGGGAGTGAATTTCTGGGGATAGATTTTTACAGAAGGTGTATCCTTTCGAAGTTGGGGAATTTCACTCATTAAAATAAAAGGACCAGCTAATGAAAGAAGATGAAGGGTAGGTAAACAAAAGGCCCCTACGTGAAAAGCTCAAATGTCAATAGAAGTTAGAAGATGATCTGTTTTCCGACTGTCAGCTTCTGGCCTAAGAAAGAGATTCATACCAATTTCTTTTTGCTGTTGTTTTAAAATAAATTACTTCCTGACAGCAGGACGGCTCACTCTTGCTCCATTTCGATCGCCGAGAGTTGTAACACAAAGCCTGTGATCTCACACACGCTCACTTGGAGTTGGGTAGGAGTCACTCCACAGCAAACATGCCAGATTGATTGGGGTGCATGATTCACTTTTCCAGAAGAAGCGAGATGCAGAGGGATGCTTGGGAATTGCTTATCAGCTATTACTTTTCTGAGGTTGCATTGTGCAGAGCAAAGTAGAAATGTACGGGTTCAGCCCCATGTGTTGTGAAAGAATCTACGCCTGTATAGATATACGCCCAGTACATAGGCTCTGAACATGCTATTAGAGCCCTGCTGGATCAGACCAAGGGCCCATCTAGTCCAGCTTCCTGTATCTCACAGTGGTCCACCTTTGCAAAATTAGCTGCTTGCTTCATGTGAAGTGTTTATATTATGAGCCAGATGTGGACGATAACATACCTGATGGCTATTATTCCACAGCTAGTGGGTAGCTATGGAAGGACTTCAAAAGGTTACATGTAATGGGATTTGCCTGTGGAATTCAAGTGAGTATGTTAACTTGTCCTCTAACTCAAAACTCCATAATCAGAGTTCAGGACTTCTTTCTTATATTGCACTTGTGGCATGGGAAATGCTGTAATGCGACTTCTTTATGTATCACTGGGGAAACTGATGAGAAGACTGGGGCCATGAGACATGACTTCACTCCATAATTCTTCACCTCGGCAGCTTCTTACTGGCAGAGCCACAGCATGGATTCATATGAACCTGCCTTATACCAAGTAGGACAGTTGTTTCCTGTTCTGATCAGCAGTGGTCCTCCATGGTTTCTGGCAAAGATCTCAGTGCCTTTGACTTGATCCTTCAACTGGATCCTGCTAGGAATCGAACCTGATACATTCTACACGCAAAGCATTCTACCTTAACATAAGAACATAAGAACATAAGAACATAAGAAGAGCCTTGCTGGATCAGGCCAAAGGCCCATCTAGTCCAGCTTCCTGTATCACACAGTGGCCCCACCAGATGCCTCAGGGAGCACAAGACAACAAGATAACCTGTTTTCCATTGTCACTCCCTTGCACCTGGCACAGAGAAAACCCACTTCTAAAACCTCTAAAACCAGGAGGTTGCTTATGGCTTGTAACCTGTGATGGTCTTTTCCTCCATGAATCTGTCCAAACCCCTTTTAAAGGCATCCAGGCCAGCAAGTTACAGCCTTTGTGGGGTGGAAATGTGGTGTGGGGATTCTCACATTACCCCGATGGTGGGAGACAAGCTGCATTGCACTGGTTCCCAGTCTACCAGCTTCAGAACTTAAGGTGGTTGCTATGAGACTAGCTAATTCACTTGACAGCGCTTCAGACTTTTGACCTGTGGGTCCAAGTTTCAAGGCCCTGTTCAAGCAGAAAACACCTTTTGGGAAGAGGCTGTAGGAATGCATGCTTTAATTCCTGGCATCGACGCTGGGGCTGCTGTAAACAACATTGACCCTCCAACAGACCAGTAGCTCCCACCCTATGCAACACTGGGAAATATTATATGGGCTGCTGGTTGACCATGGAACGGCAGTCTCCTTTTCCAGAGAGAGTTCCGCACACTCTGTTTTCTTAACTGAGATCATCAGGGGTTTTACCTTAAACAAACAAGAACTGTCCCTCTTAGCCAAGTTGCATGATGGGTTGCCGTGGAAGCAGTTGGGGACAGCTCATCCATCTTCTTTCTTGAAAGGGAGACCCTCCCTCTGGACCCCATGCAGGGAAGCACTTTAGAAGCCCACCTACTACCCCACATTTTTTTATTCAGGAGAGGTTAGATTTCCCCCCCCCCTCCTCCTAAGGCATTTAATGGACGGGTAAACATACATTACAAAACAGCAGAGGGCTGCTCACTTAGCACTGCCTTGCGATATTGATGGAGGTGACATTTCAACGAGCAGCATCTTAATACAGTCTGTCATTCATATGCTGTCTGGAGACCAAAATCAATAAAGAGTGAGAATGGACTTCCACAGTAGGTAGAAGAGGGAGAATGAAAAAAAAGGAAATAAAGCTAGAATCTTCACCCGAGCTCTTTTGCATAGGGACTTGCAGCTTCAAAGGGTTCGTTTTCCTTTCCTTTTGCAAACGTTAATTACCATTGAATGCCCACACAGGAGTGACTTTTCTTTCCAGTAAACAAAAGGCAACAAGTCCAGCTACTGTCAGGGTGCGTTCATACAACCTTAGTACTATCTCCAGATGTGAACACTTGACTGTGTGTAATTCACACTTGAGACCTTTGCAGGGAGCTCGTGTGGCCGTTCCACCCGCCACTTTCAGACGTTGCAGCCCACACGAAGAAACTCGCATCACGGCAGAGGCGTAACAAGGGTGGAGCGAAGGCAA
The DNA here is from genome assembly GCA_026170595.1 of Plestiodon gilberti rubricaudatus. Taxonomy (NCBI): domain Eukaryota; kingdom Metazoa; phylum Chordata; class Lepidosauria; order Squamata; family Scincidae; genus Plestiodon; species Plestiodon gilberti. The sequence goes on along the minus strand of JANXHW010000010.1, from coordinate 5,385,658 downwards.
GTAGTTGTGCAAGACTCCGTTACACTGGAGTCAGCAGCCCCTCCCCCTTGCTGTTGGAGCCATTCTGGCAGCAAAGGCAACACGCAGGACACTCCCCTGTCGCTGCTGGAATGGCTCCAACAGCAAGGGGGAGGGGCCGCTGACTCCAGTGTAACGGAGTCTTGCAGAACTACTTGCCTTCGCTCCACCCTTGTTTCATCACTGCATCACGGCAATTAGGAGCATGCAATAAAGTCCGTGGTCCTTGACTCGGCCAGCTGTGAATCTAGCCCTGGACGTTTAAGTGTCTTGGGCTGCAATCCTAAACATACTTACTAGGGAGTAGGCTCCATTTGACACACAGCGCAATCCTGTGTCACCTTACACCGGTGTAACAGTAGATGCACCGATGTAACAGCAGATGGTGCATCTACTGTTATACCGGTGCAAGGTGACACAGGATTGCGCTGACAGTAGGTCTTAATTCCAAGTGAGTATGCTTAGGATTGCGGTGTTGTCCATGGCTTTTGGCTAAGTAAGTAGCAGAAGAAAGGAAGATTGGACGTCAGGAGTATTTGACTGTTGGATTCCTCATTAAGGAGATCACTGACTCCCAAATCTTAACTCACTTCATGAACTTCTTATTATGGTCAAGCAGCACTGCTCCCCCCCATTAAACTGAAAGGGAAAGCTTATACAAGCAAGAACGACCAGTGTAGGAAGATCCTGTATTTGAGTGGGTAAATGCACTCAGTCTTTTGCCGCTGTGTGGGCTGTGGGGGCTCCTTCATATCCGCGCATCTATTGAGTCCTCCAAGAAGACTCTGCACATGTCAGAAAGGTCGGCACATAAGCTGAGCACGAGTCCAGCAAAGCAAACCGGCCGTTTCAGGGCAAGGTATAGCCAGGGAAAGATCATTAAGGAAAGCACCGAAGCAGTCACATCTGTGATTGAATACTCCATCTTTGAGTCCCCCACTGCTGTGTTTACGGCTCCTTAATGTGGCATTGTTTACTCACAATTAAACTCTTTACCATTAATTTAACTTTCAGCTGTTGAATGGGTCACACGGATTCAAATCCCAGGGCTCGGACAGATGTGTTCTATACAGTTGTTTAAACACGGCTCTCATTAGGAAGTAATGCATGTATTGCAAGCTGATTACAGCACAAAGCCAGGCGCTTTATCATGGGGAGGCTCTCGGGAGGCCCCCGTGAGTTTGTCAGCTGCTGCTGTTACTCTTTGGCTGCTCACATCCTGAGTGATAGGAAGGCCCAGGGCCTGCCGTGGCTGCAGGAGAGGAATTACGTTGCTCCAGCCAACCTGCCCCCCATTCCCCCTCCCCCTGCGCAAGAGCGTTGGAGCTGCTGGGATAGGAAGCATTAATTGTTGTCGGCCTACATTTCACACTAGAGATAACACATGCTTGCAACCAAGGCACTGTTTAAAGGAGATAAACAAGGGCTGTCCCCCCTCCCTCCCCGCTCCCCCCAGCCCATGTAATTAAGTACAGCCTGCCAATTGAATCAAGATGTTTGCTAGAATACAGAAGTTATGAACTGGTTAAGGAGACAGGCGTTGCTCGGAGACATTTGAAGGACAAGTAGGGGAGACCCTTGTCCTTCAAGACCCTTTCTTGGGGGACAGGACTAGGAGGGTCCTCCTGTGCATAGAATTCCAGGTGTAAACATATCGTTTTATGGAATGTAATTTCCTGCACTGTGGAAAATGATAGTAGATGTGTGATACTGTTATTGTCGCCATTGTTGTACCCAATCTATTAGTGCCCTCAAAGCAATGCTCTCGCAGAGTGAAGAGACAGATCTCTGCCCCCAGCGTGCCTACAATCTCGATACTGATGGAAGGGGGGGGGAAGATGGAGGAAAGGAGAGGAGATGGAGGCCAAGACAAACTAGGAAGCAGATATACTGTACAATTGTTTCCGTTAAAATATGCGTAAGCTTACTTATAGCTATTGGTGTTTGAAAACTGAGTTATTTCTTTTACTCAGAAGTAAGCCCCCATTGTGTTCAGTAAGACGTGGACTGCAATCCTCTCGTATTCAAGAAAAAACAAACGCCTCCACATACAGCATAATCCTATGCACGTCTAATCAGATAAGAAGTCAGTCTCATTGGATTCAGGGGGACTTACTTCCCCTGCCCCCTCCAGCCACCGCTTCTGAGACCAGTGGTTCCTAAAATCCCTGCCATTGTTGAAAGGCCTCCCGACGTGACCAGAAGTCGGCCACTGAAGGTCGTCGCCCCCAGGCCGGAGTGATGCAGGAGCGGACTGGCTATGGTGAGTGGCTTCCGGTTGCTTCCGTTTGACGCCAATTTCGAGCCAAATGGAGGCCAGGGCAGGTGGGTGGGGTGGGCAGGCCCAACTGGTGACCCACCTCCACCTCGGGCCGCAACCCACACTTTGAGAAGCCCTGAAGACAGTACCAGACTGCACTTTCCCCTCTCTTTTGCACGGGGTCTTCTGTCTGCGCTGGCTATGGAATGCCGTGCATCAGATCAAAGCCAGTCTGACTTCATTAAGAGATGCCTGTCAAATCCAGTCCATTTTAGAACGTCCAGTACCTTTAAAATTCCGGGGACACACAGTCCCCACGCCCCCCCCTTGGAAAACACATGCTACACAAGCACTGGATTTCTTGTATCCAAAGGGGTTTGAGGTAGCCTAAGCACATTCATTTAGGAGTCAGTTTCCTTTGAAATCTGATTGACTCCAGCGATGACCACTCTGTTGGCAGGAGCCCTCTCTTTTGTGAACCAAAGAAAACGCATTTCTAGCCCCGCTAACAAGTGGATCCGGATTACGGTACATTAACCTTTTTGAAATGCCTTGGCTAATTCTTTTGCATTGTACGCCGTTCTCTCGCGGTTCTCCCTTGGGCGCGGGAGCCTACGCATTCATCCCCCCCCCCACAGGCACTTTATTAGGTATTGTATGTCCACCACACCTGCAGATTTTAAATGACTAACCCAAATGTTAAAACGTTTGCCATTCGGTCAAAGCAAAAGCTCCGAGTGCAAAGGTCAGGCCATTGTAGAGGGGGGCCTGAAGAGAAGAAGAGAAGAGCTTGTTAATGATAGCTGCCCTGTTCTGCAAAGGAGCTTTCTTCTAAGGCTCTGTTGTGTCCAAACACTAACGTGAGCAATTCTGGCCATTGTCCCTTGAATAGGGGTTAAATTATTCTGTTTTGTCATTAAGTGATCCTTGATTGGCAATGCTCCACACAAAGGGGGTGATCATTAAAGGCCATAAACCTGTTGCAACTATTTAACAGTGAATTGTGAGCCGAGCTCCTCTCTTTTGAGACATTGCAGCTGCAGAAGGAGGGATGATAGAGAAACCTTTGGAAAAGGCAGTTGCTGTTTGACAAGATTCCTTTGCTCAACAAGCCGCAAGACATCAGCAGGGACATCACAATCAGCAATGGCTACTAGGTTAGATGGCCTTTTCAAAAAGATTAGACAAATTAATGGAGGGAGGTCTAGCGCTGGCTATTAGCTATCACAGCTACATCGAACCTCCATGGTCACGTAGGCACAGAGAGTTGACACTTGTTCAACATATATGTGTGGACCTTGGTTTTTTTGCAGGATTCCCAATTGCATGTACAGAGTCTGGTCAATACTCTGTACATACCACTCTGTACATGAGAGTCTGGTCAATACTCGGAATGTCCCAGGTTCAGTCCCTGACATCTCCAGGTAGGGTTGGGAGAGCTCCTTGCCTGAAAACCCAACTGCTGGTTGAGGTGGACATGTCAAGCTAGATGTTTTGAATCAGGAGAAGGCAGTTTTGTATATTCAATGAATTTTAGAAGGTTCGAAAAGTGCCATTGTGAATTCGCTGAAGCCCTGGTACAAGGACGGACACAACTGAATTAATATTAATGTCTATTCATCTCTCATTTTTTGATAGTGCCAGAGGCTTCGTCAGGGGGTGGGCGGGCCCCAATCGGGCCCCGGGTGGCAGGTGGGCAGGTGGGCAGGTGTGTGTGTCATGGTGGCCGCCGCTGGCGAGAATCGTGCTCTTCGTCAGTGCAAACAAGCAGCTGCGGGTGTGTGTGTGTGGGGGCCCTCCTGCCCTTCCTGCGCTTCGGTCTGGTCGATAACGGCTACAGCCGTTCCATCACTTCCGGAGCAGGGGGGGGGAGAGGCGGTCTGCGCTCCGCCACTGGATAGTGCCCCTATCCCCTTCTTTCCGCTAAAGTTTCTACGAGATATAAGAACCCAGTATGCCTGAACTGAAGCCATTCTATGCAAATGGGAAGGCCTAAACTAGCGTTTGAATTAGAAGGGGCCATAGAGTTTTTCTTTTATCTTTTGGTCTCCAGATTTACCGGATGATCCATTATAATTAGGTCAGCTTTGGGCTCTGCAGGTCACATTCAGAGCACAGAAAGGATGTGAGCGAGGGAACGGCTCTCCCAAAGTGAGACCCTGTCTCTTTGCACTCCCCATCCCAACTCTCTCGAGCTGCTAATCTTAATTGAATCAATTTCTTGGCACATGGTGACAGTGAAAGATTGCTTGAACCTGGGAGGCCAAGCTGGACAGGGCTTCCAGAGCAGGGAAATGGTGGGGGAATCTTCCTTAATCATTAATTTGTTCATTCACTCCCATTTACTTCCATTCTTCAATGTCTCGGAAGATGGACCTCAAGCCCCCTACCTCTCCGGCAATTATTTCGAAGTGTTCCTCCCGATATATTTGCCCGTATTTTGAAGAACCTAATTTGCTTGCGATTAAGATCGTGGGAATGTATAGTTCTTCTTCTTCTTCTTCTTCTTCTTCTTCTTCTTCTTCTTCTTCTTCTTCTTCTTCTTCTTCTTCTTCTTCTTCTTCTTCTCTCTCTTTTTCTCTTTTAATGTCAGGCTCAGTTTCTGGTTGATTACAGCCTTGCATCTTAGTCTTGGGATTCACCACACTTAGGGAGCGCAAGATCACAAATCCAGGTCTAGACAGTTGTTTCCAAGAGAAACCAAAGTGCATCAAATTCTCCATGCTGGCCCATTCATGAGGCTTACTGTGGGACTCGAGTTGGACTCAAGTTGCATCAATGACTTGACTCAGACTTGATTCGGAAATAGAGGTTGAGTTGGTGCCCTGCCTGGAGAAGCTAAGCAGGGTTGGCCTCAGTTCCCACCTGGATGGGAGACGACAGCTGCTGGCGGACCTTGCAAAGACACTGAGATGGCTCCGTGAGAGGGTGGAATGTGGAGGAGTCAACTAGAGAGAGAACTTCTAGACAACTGTCCAAGGGTGAACTGTGAAGCTTGGAAGGTCAGAACACAAGCCAGAAGGAGAGCTGCAATCGGAAGGGAAACATCTTGAGTATTGTTGTTGTGTTCAGTCCTTAAGTCGTGTCCGACCCTTCGTGATCCCATGAACCACATCCCGCCAGGCCTTCCTGTCCTCCACTATCTTCCTGAGTTCGCTCATTTTCATGTCCGTTGCATCGGTGATGCTGTCTAACCATCTCATCCTTTGCCTTCCCCTTCTCCTTTTGCCTTCAGTCTTTCCCAGCATCAGAGTCTTCTCCAGAGAGTCCTCTCTTCGCATTAGGTGGTCAAAATATTTCAGTTTCAGCCTCAGTACCTGTCCTTCCAGGGAACAGTCAGGGTTGATTTCCTTGATTGACTGATTTGATCTCCTAGCAGTATGGAAGGTTCTATTCATGAATAGAACAATCTTGTAAAGACCCTTATCGGGTCTAGGACAGCCTGCCTATGTAAACCGCCTTGAATAAATCTGATGCGAAATCTGATGATGAGAAAGGCGGTATATAAATACTGAAATAAATAAATAAATAAATAAATAAAAGACTCGAGACTTGCAGCCTTTTATGACAAGTCGAATTTTATTTAGGTTTAAACCCATTTCCCCCATTAAATAGAAGTTGCTGCCCCTCTGCCACCCAAAACGGAGGAGTGTTTTTGTTCCACCTCTCCTTGCAAAAGGCAAGGTAGGAAAACCCCACTGAGTGTTTGGGGAGAGAGGGGGCAGTTCTACTGCAGATGTTGAGGCTGCTCACCCCCACAGTCCAGCTGAGCCCAGCAGTGAGCCTCTCTCACCCACTCACTGGAACAGTCTGAGGGTAGCTGTTTGCCATCATGGAGTTGGTTAAGTCTTTTTTTGTTTCTCACTGGGTTGACGTTTTCAGAGGAGCCTTTTCGCCTATCTCAGACTGTTCTAAGGGTACAAGCCGGAGAGCCCCATTGGAATTAGTGGGACCTGGAGCAAAACAAAAAATGGGATGCCCCAGAAACAGAACATCTTTGGTTCATCCTGAGTATCTTTGGTGAAGTTGTAATGATGGTGTTGTCTAGTGGCTAGGAATCTGGGCCATGTCAGTGTGCTCATATGCAGTATAATAAGAGAGGGTGGAAGAAGCCCTGTGGAAGCTTGAAAATGACGTGATTTGGCTATTTAAAGGTAAAAACAGCGATTTTGGGGCTTTCCCTCCCCTTTTAACAGGATTTTTAGCGTGGACCTTGCGGATTTGGGATCCGCGGTGAGTCAAATCCGCGGATCCCGAACCCGCGGATAGAAAGGGTCAACTGTACAGCATGCAGAGGTGGTGTAGAGCCTCCAGCAATATATATGCATACTCCGGTAATGATTTCTGGTATGAGGTCTAGGGTGCACACCGGAAGGTACAGACATAGCTACTTTCTTTTGGTTCCCTTTAATTGAACAGTACTTGGCAGTTGTTGGGGTTTTTTTTAGGGGGAGGGTCTGTTGGCAGACCAGCATGGCTAACGCTAGCAGTTTATCTCTGCAACCTACTGTCTTAGGTAAGATTGCATCAGCAGTTCCAGATGGACTCGTCTGAAGAATAAATTCCACTTCCTCTTATCACTGACAGGCACCCCATTTACATATTCTACTGGTGGAGCTGATAATCTGGAAAGTGATTAATGGGCTATGATCTACAGATACCTGTAGACTGTTTGATCAATGTCCAGCAAAAGAAAAAAAATGTCTTCTTTTTGTCAAGGATGCTTGGAGTCCATCTCCTCCACCCCCAGTCCATGATTAATGTAACTAAATGTTTAGGGTCAGTCAAAGCTGCTGGTCCTGTCCCAGGTTCAGTATTGAACTAAAGAGAGGTCACCAGGGAGTGAATTACTCATGTGAAGAAAAAGATTTAGGTGATTTCAGATATCTCCTAAAAGGAGAATTGCAAGACTGCCTTGCAACAGGCTGGTTCTGGGTTGTGTTTCTCTCTTTTGGGAATTTGCTGCTGCTGTGATCGATATCAAACGCACAATATCATCTCAAGTCGTCTATGATTTGCAGCGTTGTAGACTTGAGTCTATTGACTCGGACTCGAGTCGGACTCAAGTCGCGTCAGTGACTCGACTCGGACTTGACTCGGCGATGGTCAAAAGACTCGACTCGAGACTTGCAGCCTTTTACGACAGGTCGAATTTTATTTAGGTTTAAACCTGTTTCCCCCATTAGATAGATAGGGACTTGCAACTTGCAACCAAAGACTCGGGACCCCGGGGGCAAAGACTTGGGACTTTGCCACGGAATCCTAATACAGTGCAACAGGGGGGTAGCCAGGCGCCCCTGCTACTGGTGCGGAAAACCCCGACGCCCCAAACTAATTAGCATAATTAATTTGCATAATAAGTTTCGGTTTTTTCGCTGTTTTTAAAGGGGATTTTTTAGCGCTAGCGGGGCTTCTAATAGTTTATGTATGCTTTGCGCAACTTATCTTGTGTACTGTGACCCTCCCGCGACGATCTCCAGGGGTGCAGACGATCTTCCGGGGCGCAGATCGCTCCTCTGCTGCTCTGCCGCCCCTGGCGCGAACTCTGTAAAGCACCCAGGAGCACTTTACAGAGTTCACGCATGCGCAGAACGTCGATTGGAAACATCGCCGCTCTGCGCATGCGTGAACTCTGCAAAGTGCTCCTGGGCGCTTTACAGAGTTCGCGCCTGGGAGCAGAGGAATGATCTGTGCCCCGGAAGATCGTCTGCGCCCCTGGAGATCGTAGCGGGAGGGTCCTATACACAAGATAAGTTGCGCAAAGCATACATAAACTATTAGAAGCCCCGCTAGCGCTAAAAATCCCCTAAAAACCTTTTAAAAGAGCGAAAAAAAGAAAAAAACCCAAAACTTAAGGAGGCTCCCGCCCCCCCCGGGAGCCTTTCCGCCCCTACGCCCTGGGGCCCACCGCACCACCGCCCCATATCAAGCGACGCTTCTGCAGTGCAATGCCAATTGGCAGGCATCAACATAACGGGGAGCTGCGGCCGAAGGTCACCAGTGGTCAAGGGAGCCACGGGTGAAAAAAGTTTGGGAAACACTGGGCTAGAGTATTGGAGATGCTGCAGCCTGCCATGCTTCTCTCCTCCACACTTCCTCTCTCACACCAGTCCCCACTTCCTTTTCAAATCCAGGAAGGAAAAGTGACATGGGGAGCAGGCGGAGATAGGCAGTGGTTGCACCCATCCCATCTCCCACATAAAGTGACCACGTCAAGTGGCTATGTGGAAATGCCAGTCTTGGCCTCTGTTGTGGGTGGGCCAGATCATGTGGGAGAATGCCGTCCTAGCATTCAGCTCGGATTGCAGTTGGGGGGTATTTTGCGCTCATCTCTGTGAATCAGTTAAATGTTTATTATTAAGATTTAGAGGTTAACGGTCTTGTTGAAAGAACGGCAGTATATTGTTGCATCCGCCGTTATTGCTAGCTGTAAACAACAGCCTCTGATATTTTTATCTGCAGTACGCTCTGCCCTTCACCTGCCACAAACTCTCCTCCTCTTCATAATATTTTTGTTGTTTCATCTGTTTAAAGAGCTATAATATCACTTTGAGCCATTTAAGACTTCCTCTCATTAAACCCCAGGAGTTATGTCACCATCAGTCATTTTCTAAGGTGTAATCACTTAAACAATAAAAATAGCTTATTATAGCAGCGGGTTCAGGCCGCTGGAGTAAAAGGAGAGTCAGCATTTCCATTACAAACCTCATTATTGAAGAGTTTACAGCTTGGTTGTTAAAAAAAAATAGAGGGGGGGGAAGGAAAAATAAAATGTGCGGGGACTTGGCATCTATTGTCTTGCTCTAGGGGTTATTTATTAATCTACCCAGCCTGATTGCAACAGCTTGGAACAAAAGCAAGGATGACCCTAACCTCTCCTTCATCGCAACAAAATTAAAGAGAGAGGAAAGGAAAGAAAGGAGAGAGGGACACACAGGGGTATGGTTGATGGCTATGCTGGCTATAGGGCAGGGACTCCAGCCCTACCTGCTAATTGCACGGAGTCTGCATAAGGAGATCCTGGGGGCATTGTGCCCACTTTGAGTAGTGGGCTGGGGAAGAGAGTGACCTAGCAAGGGGCGCCCTGCTCCTCCAGCGCTACTGCTGAGGAACACAGTGGTAGAGTTGCAGGATGATGAGGTGGGGGCCCCCCACCACAAACCTGTTCCCAATCACTCTCCCGTGTCTCCCTCCGCCTCCTCTTCTCCAATCAGGAGTGTTGCTAGGGTTGGTGACACCCAGGGTGAGATTTCATGGTGTCACCCCCATGGACCTCCTCTCATACCAGACCAGGAAATGCGATCCCCATGCGAGACGCAGTGGGCCTCCTGAATTTTCTACCAATGGTGCGTTTTTGCACCACTGGTAACACATAGAATAGAAAGTCATGTTGGTGTCACCCCTCCATGGAGTGTCACCCAGTGCAGCCCGCGCCCCCCGCACTCCCCTAGTGACACCCCGTCTCCAACTTTGTGCCTCCACGAGCCAGGTGGAGAGGATCAATGGAGCAGAACTCCTTGCCCAGCAAGCTTTGCAAATGCAGAGGATAGAGGAAGAGGAGTTGTGGTGGCAGCAACATGTTTTAAAAAAACAAAAAAGGGGGCAGAATTTGGGCACTGCTCTGGGCATCGCTTTGGCTCAGGCTAAAGCAGTGGTTCCCAAACTGGGAGGTGTGGTTCCCAGGGGAGCCGCGGATACCAGCCAGGGGAGCCGCGGATACCAGCCAGGGGAGCCGCAGAGTACCACGGAATCCTCTCGTAAAACAGTGCAACGCCAATTGGCAGGCATCAACATAATGTAATAGGGAGCCGCGGCCAATGGTAACCAATGGTCAAGGGAGTCGCAGGTCAAAAACGTTTGGGAAACACTGGGCTAAACCCTCATATATTTCAGCATCCTGTTTCCCGCAGTAGCCAACCAGATGCCCACTGGAAGCCCACAAGCCCTCTCCTGTCTTTGTTCCCCCACAACTGGATTCCAGGGCATACAGTCTATGAACCTATCACTCATGCACTCCAACTATGCGCTGTTTCCAACTGACATTTGCAAGTGAGTTTAGGGCTTCTCCCAAGTTGAATAATCTTCGAATCTTCAAGGAAAGCTAAATGAGTTTCTATAAGACAAGTGACATTTTCCAGGGGCTTCTACACATCCTTACAGAGATAGTCTCTGTTTTCTGGTTCTTGTTCCTATTAAGTCTGTCATTATTTCATCCTTGGTTGTGTGTGTGTGTGTGTGTGTGTGTGTGTGTGTGTGTGTGTGTGTGTGTGTGTGTGTGTGTGTATGTATGTGTGTGTGTGTTTGCCTTTTTCGGACACCTCTATTGTCAGTGTGAGTTACTACAGGTGCCTTTTTTCAACTTCGTTCCCTCTTCAGGGTCTATAGAATTTGAATTTCTGAACAGGGTCGGGGGGGGGGTATCTTGTCCCTAGTGTGCATGCGTATAAATGTGTGCACATGGACACTAAGGCACCATGCAGGACATGGCAGGACATCGCCTGCACAGCTGAGTGTATATTTTGAACTGGTGCCAACCTATTATAGGACAATGACGCTGGTCTAGTCAGGCCATTGCAGAGTAAATTACTGTATTATTATTATTATTATTATTATTATTATTATTATTATTATTATTATTATTATTATAGGATCTATTTTTTTCCTGGTTCTAATGTGTCTGTGCACTGAGTCCAGTGGGACTTACTCCCAGGTACGGTAAGCATGTACGGGACAGGATTGCAGGCTTAATTTTTACAAACCTCCATCATGTTGACTTCTTAGTTGTCTTTTACGTACATATTACATATGAATATTGCATAATACTACATGCATATTACATATTAATTAATTGCATAAAGAAATAAATTAAATTAAATACATAACGATGAACATAACATTGTTCATTGCCACAGTGGGGGCCTTTTCTGCAGTGGCACCTTGTACCGTATGTGGAACTCCCTGTCCCTCAAGGATGTGAAACTGGTTCTGTATCTATTGCTTAAAGACCTACTTGTTTTATTGAGCTTTTCGTCTCCTACATTTCTGGTGGTCACAAGTGAACTGCTTTGTGCCTTTTGGGTCTGGTATTGCTGAGATGGTTTGCTTGGTGCCATATTGTTTCATTTGTTGCTGATTGTTTTCCTGTTATACCTGAGCTGTTTTTAATTGCACTCTCTCTCGTACTCCTTATACAATATTGTTAGCTTCCCCCAATTAGGAGGAGGAACTTATTTTTTTCCAAAACCTAAATTCAATCAGCGACCAGCACCACAGTAATTCCCAACACAATTCAAGAGTATCACACAGTCGTACAGAAATGGGACTACAAGTGGAAGAAACAAACAAGAAATGGATTTTGACGGACTAATCTCTTGCTTTCTGATGTGGCTTTCTCACTTTGAAATATTTAAGGCTCCATATGTCGCGGGGAACAGTGGTGTGTGCAGCACAGAGCATTGGTTCTTATTCTTTAATCTCCCTTTAATTGCTGTGGTCCAGTTACCCCATACTTAATAACCCGCAGCTTGGTATATTATTTAATATGGCTGACACATACTTTGTTTGAAATGTCAGCGCTGGTAGAAGCCCTGCAGTTGGCAACGCTCCGCATGATGGATGGCAGAAGAGCGGTATCATCTGTTCTTTGTCTGTGATGTTATGTTAGCGGCAACATTTTCTTTTTTCTTTTAATACTGTGACACTCAACTTGGTGCCAAACCAAAAACTACTGAATGGGGTAATGTTATCCCTTGCATCTGATGCTGAGAGCAAATCAGTCTCCACTTCTTTGCCTGGCATGTTTTGGCTGGTTTTTTTTTTCTGTCTGTTTTGCAGAAACGTGGAATGTTATATCACACAGGTTTTGAGCATCATTCCAAACAGGTCGATTTAATTATTTCTGCACCCAATGGCACTTTTTTTTTTTGGTTACACCACACGATACTCTTGTCTCATTATGTTATTTATACCAGAGATGGGAATCCCATCTGTCAGATAGATATACATTTGCAAAGTGGTCTGGATGCTAATTGTCGCAAGTAACAGCTGAGATGTTGAGAGGACTGTTCCATGTTTGCATGTCAGTTCCTGTGTACACTTTTGTGGTTGCCTTCTAATTCCTTGCGGTCGTATTAACAAAGGGAGTTTCTGTTGAGTTAGATCACTGGTTTAACTAGCCCATGGTTATCTACCAGGACGACATAAGAACATAAGAAGAGCCTTGTTGGATCAGGCCAAAGGCCCATCTAGTCCAAATTCCTGTATCTCACAGTGGCCCCAACAGAGGTCTAGGGAAGCCCAGAGGCATAGCTATGCCTCGCGGGGGGGGGGGGGGTCGCAGCACCGCATGACACCTCCATGACATCACTTCTGCTCATGATGTGACTATGTGACTAACCCCGCCTCCCAGTGATGTCACAGGTGGAAAAACCACTCCCACTGTGGCTCTCCTGCAACTGGTATTCAAGGGCACATTGCCTCATGACTAGCAACTAGCGATAGACCCGTCTTCCATGACTGGGTTGGAAAATGTTGCCACCCACCACCCACTATTCAAAGGCAGACTTGGGTTGCACAGTAACCCACTCTTGATGTGACCCACAGCACAATCCTATACATATATACTCAGAAGTAAGTCTCATTGTGTTCAGTGGAACTTGCTTCCAGGAAAGTGTTTGTAGGATTGCAGCTGAAGGGCACCTGAATGTGATTCTGGAGTTCTCAAAGTGGTGAAGAACGTGCATGTAAAAAAAAAGTCCAAAGGTATCGGTTACATCAGCCTAGAGGAATGTGGAGCATCTGCGGACAAGAGAGATTATTTGCTGTGCAAATGTTCACTGGTTATGCAGTGGCATGGCTAATGCTCGGCGAATGACACAGTGGAGACAGGGAGACCAGAGCTATTGGGGGGGGGGCTGTTTGGAAGGAAGGTTGCTGTCAGTGGTGTAGCAATCATTGCAATAAACGGAACCCGAGATGAGAGAGATAATTAGGAACGTGACATTAATACAGTACTGGGTTTCCAAAACTTTGCCTAACAGGTGGGTGGATGTGTTTGACTTTGTGTCAAATGGGTTCAGGAGCAAAACGTTTAAGGAGCAAAGGTTCAGGAGCAAAAATGCCTTAGACTCTGGGGGAAAAGAGGAGGAATGTTTAGAATGTATTACTTTCCCTGGTTTATGGGCAGAGATCCCTTTCTAAGGAGGTAGGGCTCTCATATTTAGCAAGGGGAGAAAAACTGTCCCTAATAATTCATTTTGCTATGTAAACCATTTTTGTTGAAAAGTAGTATATAAGTATTCGTAATAATCATCAAAGCTTCTACCTTCTAGATTTCCTCCTTATCTTTCTCTGTCTCCCTGCCTGTTGTTGGAGATGGGCAGCATTCGGCTGCTGGACACTGGGGGGCAGTGTGTTGTCTGGTCACCTGAAAGACCTTTTGCCTTTACCTCTCTGTGTTCCAAGGAAGGGGCGTGGCTCCCTGACTCTATTTCCTCCTTCTCCTACCCTTCTTCGCTCTCTTCTTCTTCTGACTGCCAACAAGGGAAGACGTGCCATGCTGGGCTGGAGCCCAGCGGCCATCTTCCAGCATACTTCATGCAGGGCGCGCCAGCTATAGGGGCGCTCCATCCTAAGTTAGAGTAACCTCTGGTCTTAACCAGATGCTGTCTATATGAACTGAACCATGAGTAAACTATTTCTTCTTTTGCAACTTCACTCAGCCTATGCCTCGTGTGTTTATTTAGCTAAGTATAGCAGTCTGCCTGGGTGTAAGGGGGAACAAAAACTCGAAATAACCCCAATACTGCCCCCCCTTTTGTCACAACAACCTCTGTTGGTACAGAATTAAATTTGAACAGGATGGCAATATTGGGTTTCTGTCCATCGTTGACTCAAAGGAAACATCTGTGACTTGAACGAGATGTTTGAAAGAGTTAAAAACAAGCCGTTAGAGTGGTTTCAAAATAATTGGACGTTCGCTTTCTTGACCCCACTTTTATTAAAAAATAAAATTTATTAGTATGGAAGTATATGCATTACAGTAAGGGGGGGGGAGAGACTATAAGAAATCTTTCCTCGACAGCACTTAAGATTTGCCGCGTATGGCATGGGTCAGGCCAAGAAAACAAATAACAAAAGCAAGGTAAAGACATTTGTGTTCGATTTGCTAACTTTCCCGTAATCCAGCAAAAACGTCAGCACCACCTGTGATATGAAAATCAGATTTATTATCACCTTCACGGGAAAGGCAAAAGCGGCCTAACCCCACCCGGCTCTTCATAAATCAGGTGCTGAAACCACTTCTAATGAGGCCAGGGCTGGAAAGACACGCTAGGATCAAAGACATTAACTTCGTGAAACTGGACATTTGACTTTTTAGTATATTCCCAAAAGAGGGTGGTGGTAAAAATGACTTTGGTTGTGTGAAGAATCATCCATGATGGCCACTGCTTCAAATGGAAGGAACTGGGACTTTGCGAGGTTCAGTGTCCCTCTGTACACAAACTTCTGGGGACCACTGGTGAGAGAGAGCTCTTGTTTTCACCACGTGTTTGTGCCCACTGTGGGATACAGGATGCTAGACGACATGGGCCTTTCACTCTTGGCTTCTTTTTGCGATGTCAAGTAGCAAATAAGGTTGAAGTCTTGAGAGTTATGATATTGGCCAAGGATGAATGCCTGTGCCTATTCAGAATGGATTTTGGTAGCGGTAAAAACAATGATGTAGACTTGAGTGTATTGACTCGGACTCGAGTTGAACTCAAGTCGCATCAATGACTCAACTCGGACTCGACTTGGCGATTGTGAAACACTCGACTCGAGACATGGAGCCTTTTACGACATGTCAAATTTTATTCAGGTTTAAACCCGTTTTCCCCATTCAATAGATAGGGACTCGCAACCCAAGACTCGGGACTTGGGGGCAAAGACTTGGGACTTGACTTGAGACTAGGACCCAGAGACTTGGGACTTGACTCGAGACTTGGAGTCAGAGATGTGATCCACATCCCTGCCACCAGCTGAAGAAACAAGGACCTTTTTTTGTGGGGGGGGGCAAACTGGCAGCCCAGGTTCCACCCTGATCTTAATGAATGGGCAGTTCATACAGGAGCAGACAGTCCTGAAGACATGATAGCTTTTTTTTTTTTCCACATGATGGCTTGGAAGAGGCCAGGATCTCAGTCAACTTCAGCATTCCGTAGGGAGGTTTCTAGCCATTCAATTCTGGTGACTGTAGAGGAAAACCACAGATGGGCAGGTGGCGGGGGGTGGGCGGGGGGGGGGGTCGGGCAGAGGAGCGATGGAGCTACTGGTTCTGTCTTCAATGGCAGCAGAGCTCTGTCCCCAAGGTCTGACAGGAGGCTGCTACACATGTACAGCTGTATACCTGTAGCAGGGTTCCTTTTCAAATGACTGAAGAGAAACCAGCTCTCATGCTGCCAAGCCACGTTTTGGTGGTAGCAGTGGCACCTGCCTTCCCTTGAAAATCCACTGAAATGATGACCTCGATTTGCCTCATTATGCACTCATAAAATGGGCTGAAAACTTGCTCGCAGAGCAACAACAGTAATCTGTGTTAACAAATCCAGGAGCCTTTTTTCCCCCAATTGCCTTGCACAATGGAGCTGATAATGTTATTGGCAGCCTTACAAGAAGCATATTTTCACAGGCATTTATTGTACTTGAACAATTTTTTCCCGTGCATTAGGCATAAACTGGCTTTTCTTCAGCGTCACCGAGTCTTCATTTATGTTTGAGTTCTTCATGTTCTTTCTCTAGAGGGTTGTTGCTATAAATCTTGTACCCATGTTGCTATTATAAAGAAAGCTGGAACAATTAGAGCAGAATAGCCTGTACCTACATTTCCATGAACTGGGCATGAACACATACATTCATTCTCTACCTACTTGTCATAGAGACAAGAGGAATAGGGATTGTCAACTTTGATATGTTGTAATATTGGGACATCATTTTTTTTTCAGAGCATAGTCTGAGAGTACATGTGTTAAGTCGCGAATCACCCTTAGCAATGAAAGTCGAGCCAGGAGAGGATTCAGAGGTTGTGCCAGGGGTCAGAGCTAGAGGGCTCCATCATTCTAGGAGTTGGAGAATCAGTCAAGATTCAAGAGCCAGACCACAGAGACAATGTTGCCCAGCCAAAACCCCAACCAAACCAGGAAGTCTGCTATTACTCTTCCTGTCTGGGAGGGCCAATGGCCAGCTTGGGTAGGTGGAACCTGTTCAATGAATGGCAGAGACTCCAGGAAATGAGCAGGAACTCTTATTTTGCTAACGACATGTGACTTTAAGTCGATTGTTCTACTACGGGGGGGGGGGGTCCCCATTATATGATGATGTTATTGACAGCCTTACAAGAAGCTGATAAGGTGCATTTCTCACTTTGTATTTATTTATTATTATTTTATTTTTCACATTTTTATACTGCCCTTCCTCCAAGGAGCTCAGAGTGGTGTACATATTTCCTCCCCTCCTTTTTGTCCTCACAACAACCCTGTGAGGTACAGTAGGTGGGGCTGAGAGATAGTGACTGGTCCAAAGTCACCCAGGAAGCTTCGTGGCTGAGTGGGGATTTGAACCTGGATCTTCCAGGTCTAAGTCCGACTCCCAAACCACTACACCATCCTGGCTTTAAAATTCTCTGCACTTAATGTCCTTTACATCTGCTACACTTCTGGAATACTATCCGCCTATTTTAGCAGGGTGGGGCAGGGGCTTTTGTTGTTGCTATTAAAACAGTTGGGAGTCTGGGAGTCTTTCCAATTCTTTGCAACTCACTCAGCACTCTCCCAGTCGGTTCCAGCCTACCTGCTTCCCACTGCAGTCGGGAGGATTTCATCATGCCGATTGCAAAGCTGCAGTTTCATATTCGAAACAATAGCAGCCGTTTTTGCCAGCAGTTCCATCACAGCCGAAGCACCGACACAACCTTTCTCCCTCCCACTTTCTGCAAGACAGATGCCCTCGAGGTCTTGATTTGTACATCCTCTGTTTGGAGAACATCACCGAAGATGATGCCATTTGGAAAAATAGCCACCTGGCCCAAGACCCAACCTTTTGAGTTGGTTTCAAAGATCACGATGTACCTAGATGTTCCTTCCGTCATGATGTCATCTATTAGGATTTTTCAAACAGCATCTTAAACAAAGTTAAAGGCTTTTGGTTTGTGCCTAACTGTTGCTTACATGACCAGGGTTAAAAAGAGGGTCAGAGGTCTGGATCTAAGAGAAAGACGTTCACATCAGACACATTCAGCTCCATTCCAGAAAGTCTTAGTTTTGTGATGATCCCCTTAGTTACTGCCTTAGGAGGATACAGGGAAGCATGATTTAGCTAAAATTGGGAGGAGTAAAGGATGAACCTCAAAAATATCCCCGATACCCTTCCCCCCATTTTACATACTGGAGAAATAATCATATTATCCTTATGGTCTCTTTATTCTGCTGGGAACATCCAACGTTTCATCCCAAACTCACGTTTCTCTAGAAGACCACGAAGTAGGTGCCCTAGTCTGAATGCTTCTAAGAAGTTCACCAGTCCCATGAAGGAGGGATTCATTAATTAATGGCATTTGAGGGTGTTCAAAGAACTACAGGATCAAATCTTTTTTTTTAAGGCATAAACAACAAACAAAACCAAATCTTTCATCGAACTTAATTAGTTGCCTGCTTGATTTAATTATGGATGCAGATTGTTGTTGTTTTTAAATAACTCATTCCAAGCTTTTGAACTATATGGTAATTAGGATCTCTCTCTCTCTCTCTCTCTCTCTCTCTCTCTCTCTCTCTCTCTCTCATTGTGGTAAAATATGCCAACAGAAACACAGAATTTGGGAATTGGACTAGATCAGATGCGGTTGTACATGTGTGTTTCCCTCCCATTTTTGATATAAAAATTGTCGGACAACAATGGGTCTGGTTGCTTGGCACAGTTGTACCACTAAGCCAATTTTTTTTCTGCAGGCTTGGTAGGTATACCGTCTGCTTTTGAAACATTTTAAAGAATAATAAAAAAGCCCACAGAAAAAGCTTTCTTTTTAAAACCCAGAAGGGGAACCTGACATCTTTTATCAAAAAGACAGACAATCCTTATCCCATGACAATTTGAGATTATGGATCCCAAGAGGCTCCCCTTACACTGGTATTTTATCACTGAAATCACAGCTGGTGCTGTTTATTTTCTATACCTCCACATATTTTTCAAGGTGTTGCCAACAGGACCTCGAATGACACTGACATGTGTTGTCATATTGCAAGATCTGAAAGAAAACACCAGATAAATAAATATCTGGGGTTCTTGAGTTTCCCATGGCTTCCAGAGTTTGTGGAGACATCGGATGTACTTAAATCTTCAAACCTTCTCTGTATCCCTGGAGTTCTCTCCCACCTTTTTTTTCAGCTTCCAGGGGAAATTAATCCTTCCCATCCTTCTCCCCCTTTCTCCTAGGAAGCGACATGCTTGCTACTAGTTTCTACATGAACTTGGGAACGGTCTGAGGAGAGGGCAATGTTTATATTTCTTCTGTAGCATGGCTACAGACTAGGACAGTTTTTCCCAATTTTTTTGATCCGTGGCTCCCTTGACCATTGGCAACCATTGGCCACAGCTCCCCATTACATTATGTTGATGCCTGCCAATTGGCATTGCACTGTTTTCCAAGAGGATTCCGTGGCACTCCGCGGCACCCCATCTCCACCTCGTTTTCTCTCAGTGGTGTGTTTTTGCCCCTCCCCCACTGACACCCCTGATTGACCGTGTTAGACTGAACCTAGGACCTCCTCACTCAGCCTTCCCTAAACACAGCTCAATGTCCAAAATGGCTGCTTTTTCAGGGACCTTTTTTTAGCCTTTAGTCGCGAGAGAACGCAAGGAGATTCGCCTTTACTAGGGTCAGGAATTAGAAGGAATGCAGGGAAAACACAAAAACCTTTCGAACCCCTTAGAAAGACAATGGAAGGCTAAATCAGGTGTGATGTTGGATGCGTTGTTCCATCTTTTTTTTAATCTTCAAAGTAGTTGTTATGGGAGGCTTGATTCTAAATGGGGCCTTCGCTGGCGGAGGAGATTGAACTTTTTTTTTTCCTCCATGCTATTTTCCAACCTGAAATCACTCTTTGTCGAACCCTTCTGTTAGTCGCAGAAAGTGCGTTTGTAGTAAAACTGTGGCATGGGGTGTGGGTATGAAGGGTTAAACCCCATCCATGTGTGCCTCAGTCCCAATCTGGCTCATCCCCCTAACACCTACTACTTTAAAGGGAACGTCAAGAACAGTGGTTCAGTACTAAAAAAAACATCTCTTTTGTATGTGAAAGATCAAGCCCTAGCACATCCAGAAAGGACAGAAGAAAAAAATTCTGCCTGAAATCTCAGAGAACCAATGACAATGCTGACCAATGCTCTGATTCAGAATAAGACAGCTTCCTGTGATCCTAAAGAAATGATGGCATGTTACACCTAGTTTGCTCTTGAGACATATAACGTCCCTAAATTCTCTTTATAAATTGTCTTTATCGCAGTCTTTTTTGTTTTTGTTTTTTTCAAATGTTTGAAAAGGACCCTAACCTCTTGGGAAAGATTGAGCTAGAAATCTAAAGCAGTCCATGCGCCTCTCAATGCGTCATTCCCCTCCCCCCTGAAATGGTGGCCCCCCTGGAAGCGCAGGATGGGGAAGTCTTGGAGGCACGGATGTGATTGGAGATTGCGGAAAGCGAGTTCTGCCGAGCGGCTGGCACTGCTTCTCTTTGACACGTTGGTTGAAATGTCACGCCAGAAACGTCCCTCTGGATTTCCCTCCCCCCCTTGGGATCAGTACTACACAAAAATGACCCATCCCTGGCGTACCGTTATTCTGAAACTCATGATTTGTCATGGTTGCAATTCTCAAAAGCTAGGCTGTTGCTGTGCGAAAACAGCAGGTTGGACATGCTGGGTCCCCTGTGGCTCGGCTAACTTTGCTTTGCTGCCTGCGTGGAAGTCTGTCCTTTGGTTCCATTTCGTTTTATTTTCAAAGTTCTGACTCCTGGCAGAGATTGGGGGGAAAAGGCTCCGATCAAAGCAACATTTCCGAGCTCCATTTGTCACTTTTGTCGAGAGTGTGATTCTGACATGCAGCCCTGGCTGTGCATGAAGACACAGGCGTGTGAATCAATAATGCGTTTGTTTCGTAAAGACAGGGAAGCAGAAAAGAAAACAGACGGCACCGCTAAATGATTTACAGTATGTGACCATCTTCTCATTTCTGTTGATATATACAGCATTTTTGAACTTTTTTTGTTGACAAACATTGTGTTGATAACAACAACAACAACAACAACAACAACAACAACAACAACAACAACAATAATAATAATAATAATAATAATAATAGAAACATCTAGAACACAATATGCCAGCTATAACAGTAGTTGACAAAAAGAAAAATCAAGTTTGGATCCTCGATATTGCAATCCCAAGAACTTAAGAAGATCACAAAATATCCAGATCTGTGGGCATCTCTGGGAGAAGAAGGGCAACATTGTGCCAGTTGTCGTTGGAGCCCTCTGAGCAGTTCCTGGAAGTCTGAAGAAACACCTCGATGTTCTTGGCCTTGCGCAAATTATACCAGCCCAGAAAACAACGTTGCTTGGAACAGCAAGAATCCAATGGCGACATCTCTGTGAATCCTAGGAACTTGGTTAGATCCCAAATTGCAGAATATAAGCAGCTCAGTTGGGATGATGATGATGATGGTGATGGTGATGATGATGATGATGATGATGATGATGATGATGATGATGATGATGATAATAATCTAAGACTCTTTGTTGGGGTTGGGGTTTTCATGCTGTCTTTAATCTCTTTGGGAAAAAAAATACCAGATGACTGATCAACATTCACAACTCGTCTGTGGGCCAAAGTACTAACACAGCAAGTAAATAAATAAACAAACAAACGAGGAGACAAATTTGTGGGTTTTTTAAATGAATGATTAGTCCAGTATTGTCCTCATTAACGGGAGAACAAAGCATTTCCATTCTCATCACTGATAATAAGCCGCTTATTGATGTCCTAGTGTGATATGGAATAAAGTACTACCCTCTGATTCTATCATTTCCTAGCTTCATCGCAAAACTACATTAGATACCTTATACACCATGTAATTGTTTGCAATGAACACTGCTAATACAGTAATTGTGTCGTCAAGAGTTAATTTATTCTCACCAAGCCCGTGAAACATAGATATTAATCTCCTGGAGTACACAAAGAATTGCTCAGGGTTAACGCATTCACTCTTACTGAAACACATAGCTGTTAGCAGATCTTCACATCAATTGTTAACCCACCAGATGGAAGGGTGATTTCTCTCCCTTTGATGCATGGCGTGCAACTACACAGTTTGCCAGCCACAAATGGTTTCTGGGAAATATAGTTTCCCAAAGGCTACGAACATAGCTGTGCCCTTGGGGGTGGAAACTATGTTTCCCAGGGGCTATTTATGGCTTCATAATTTGGGGGGGGATCATGGGCAAGACGTCATCTGTGGACCCCTTTAATTAACAAAGGTTAGCATAGGGAGGACATGCAAACTAGGAGTGGACCAAGAGTTTCCTGCCAGGGAACTTGCACAAGTAAATTAAGCTGCATGACCACTTCGTTTACAGAAAACATCACTTTCCATAGTCACGCAATGCTAATTAAGATTACAGTCAAGATTATGTGGTCAAAGATGATCAAGTGATGATCTTTGGAAGGTGATACCACTTCACTTCATGGGAGAGGCAGAGTAATGATGTGGTGGAAGGTGGTTAATGTTCTCAAGTATGAAGTGAACATGACAACTCCCAAATTCTTCTCTGGCTCATCTTTTAATCCCTCAGCAAACAATCTCCCTCTATACCACTCCTACAACAAACCCTTTTCCTCTCTCCTCCTGTCCCACTCCACTTACCTAATTGTGCTCTAGCTATGACAATGGCAGGAAGAGAAGATGGGAGGATGGTTTCTCTCCCTTTGATGTGTGGTGTGCAACTACACAGTTTGCCAGGCCACGAATAGATTCTGGGAAATATAGTTTCCCAAAGCCTACTGACATAGCAGCGCCCTTGGGGGAAAAGAAACTCTGTTTCCCAGGGGCTATTTATGGCTTTGTACACTGCATAACAGCATACCCAGCACCAGAGAGGAGAGTGAATATAGATGTTTCTTTCAAGTCTGCCCTGACATGCCATTATCACTTGCTGGGTGATTGTGATGGGGCAGAAGGGGGAGGAAGATTGGTAGCGTAATCCTCCTATCCAACTTACACCACCTCTGTAACCAACTGGGGGAGGGCAGGGCGGGAGGCTTTGGAGGGGAGGGGAAATCCCCTTTGAATTCCCCTTTGCAGGGGATTTGAATCGCCTTTCCATTCTGGGGCCTCCCGTTCTCGCTGCACCGCTGGTTACATCGGTGCTGTAAGTTGGATAGGATTGCGCTGTGGGAATTGGTAGGGGTAGTTTGTTGACTAGTCTTCCAAATTGCCCCAATTTTTCTCACTGCTTGTGGAACTCTCTCTCTCTCTCTCTCTCTCTCTCTCTCTCTCTCTCTCTCTCTCTCTCTCTCTCTGTGGTGTGTGTGTGTGTGTGTGTGTGTGTGTGTGTGTGTGTGAGAGAGAGAGAGAGAGAGAGAGAGAGAGAGAGAGAGAGAGAGAGAGATATTTACAGGAGGGTCTTTTTCATATGGCTGGACTACAAGAAGCAAGAATACACAGAGATGCTAGTCTGAGGAAAGAAGTAGGATGTAAACACTATCTAGAACAAACACTGGGTAGCACATTACTGTTTACCTACCTGCCAATTAAAATGTATAATTAGAAAAGGAAATACTATAAATACCAAGACAAAATTGCCTGTAGAGGGAGGTGAAGTTTAAAGTTAGTTTGGAATGATGCCGACTGTGTGCAAAAGGCACTTACAGAGGAGTTTCGAGAACCCGATGTTACTGTGAGTGACCCAAACTCTTAGGATCATAGCTACCCAAATGGATTTTGGAATGGTAGCATTTTGATGCAACTATTGTTCCAGAGCTACCCATAGAAGTCACCTGAATCAGAAGTGCACCTGGCTCCTCTCTGCTTTGACTTCTGAGACTTAGTGTGCAATGCTATCCAACTCACACCAGTGGTGTAACCAGCGGCCCAGCGAGAACGGGAGGCCCCAGAACGGAAAGGGGATTCAAATCCCCTCCAAAGGGGGATTGAAAGGGGATTTAAATCTTCCCTCCCTTCCAAAGCCTTCCGCCCTGCCCTCCCCCGCTGGTGACACCGGTGGTGTAAGTTGGATTGCACTGACTGATGGCCAAATCCTATCAGAGGCTTGTGCTGATGGAAGTCGCGTTGGCAAGTTGTCCCAATTCCCCCAGCGCGATCTCCAGAGCTCCCTCTGGAGCAGAGATGACTTTCCCAATCTGAAGGTGGATAAATCTGGTGATGGATAAATCATCCCATGAGCTCCCATGATGCGTGGGTACCACCAAGTATTGACCATCCACTGACCCGCCAGCAGATATGGAAAGAATTTAATCGGAAGTGACTTAAATGGGACAAGCGGTCATGAGGGGAAGGTTTGGTCTGAAGCAGACCTTTGCGTTTTCATGCTTCCGTCTCAAGGGGAAAGCTTTCATTCCAGAACGATAAGATTAGATACACTTTCACAGTTTTATTCCCCCCCCCACACCTTAATCCAAGGACTTTAATTCGGGTGCCATACAGCTGCCTAGTGATGTCTTCATCAACCGTTCAAAAGCTTCGGGTCAGGAGCTCAGAGATTTGAATATATAATTTGGCTAATTGACTCGAGTGTCCCTTTTGACCATAGTCAATTTCCACTAATTAGAAATAAGAATCATTAGCTAATGTGTGCAGAGAGTGTTGAGAAGGAAACATTGCTGGAAGGGTTGAATGAATGAAATGGCATGGCTCCTCCCCTTCCTGCAGCCTTGACCAAAGGGGTTAAAAATGTCCCAAGCTGGACTTTAAACTTAGCAGAGAACCAGTTCTTAATTAATTAATTGATTTATCAATAATTTTTTTAAAAACTATTTTCTCTCTCTCTTTCTCTTTTCTTTTTCTTTTGCAGTCTAGGTCATTCAGAGACTGAAATCCATCCCTTTTGCCCCTTGTCGGAGACTTGCCATTCCCTTGCCACTACTTTAGGAAACTTTTATGGCACCAGGCTGCATGTAAAGTTCACTGCTTTGCTGTGACCTTTTCTCCTTTAAATTGTTTCATCATTGTGACCGACATGGACCAAAGGGAAGATGTAAAAATGTTAAGGAAGTTCATTTCTCCGAAGGTTAAGCAACTCTTGCCTTGGCCTTTCCACATTATTCCTAGAGGCACCATGAGATGAAAATGACCGTCTCCTTAATTACTTTTTGTTGTCAAAGGAAGCACGCTCAAAACGAACAGCAAACCGCATCTTCTGATGCTCCAAGCACACCCTGGTCCTGATTTCATCCAGGCTCATGGCGTTTGAAAGAGCTCTGAACTTTGTGGTATTTCAGTGAAAGGACCAAAGCAATAATTAGGTGTTTGAGAGGATACAGACCCCCGAGACATGGTTTCTTATGATTTATGAATTTGTATTATGACTGAACTGCCAGTTTGTTCCAGCAGATTTTTGGCTCGAAACTGGAGGGCTCTGGGCTCTTCATTTTGGCTAGTGCCTCATGCTTTTTGGTCCTGCGAATGGTGCTCCCCCAGAGAAAGGGCAACTAAATTGCCCTCATAATGGTGCCACATGGTGCCACTGTTGCACGTAGAAGGGCTTTGGAAAACCGATGAAGCTGCCTCAGACTAAATTAGTGCAGCAATCCAGTCTACCTAGTAGACCAGTGAAGCACGTGCCCCGCAGGTCTAGGGTGTCGCAAAGCATGTTTGCGGCGCCAGGCAAGTAGGAGACACTGGCGCCAAGGCCAGTACTGCTCCACCTGACCCAGATTCAACAGACCACCCACCAGGGAAGGTCCCAACCAGGTGGGGGAGGGTTGGGGGAGGGTGGAACGGAGTATTTTGGGAGGGAGATTGGTCAGCCGAGCCTAGGAAGGGGGAGGGATCGGTGGCTCTGCAAAAATCCTATCCCCCTTCCTGGGCCACTGTTACACAGCCCTCTTGAATGTGTGCCAGCAAAATAGGGGGCACACATTCAAGTAGACCCATCGGAGCAGCTGGGGCTCTTCTCGGGGTAAGGGGACAAATGTCTCCTTCCCCCGAGGAGTGCTCCAGCAGCGCCGATGCTGGGTCCTGTCTGGCAGAGGCGTCGCTGTGGCCTGGCGGGGTGTGCGGGGGAACCCAGGTGACACGTGCATGTGCACGCGCAGAAGGGTGACACGCACACGCGGTGCGCCTGGGGGCCTCCCGCCTCGCCAGGCCGGCTCCGGGAGCCCCTCCATTGGGAGAGCCGGCTCGGGGATGTCCTCCCCGGCCGGCTGCCCGGGGCCTTCTGAAGGCCCGCTGCGAGAACGATATTTATACCATTCTTTTTGCGCATGCTCAGAATGTTACTGAGGGAAAAGGGCTGCCAATGACTGGCTGTGGTTCTCCAGAGCTTCTAGCTAGCAACCACCCATTGATGGGAAGAGTGGGAATGCGGCAGGCATGAAACATCAGGTTGACATGGCAATGTGGCAGAAAGGCCACTTCTTCCCACTCAAGAGAGAGGATGGGTGGTTTCTCTGAAATCTCTTCGGGTTGGGCGTGGGAGTGGCATGGAGCACCCTGTTTGCAACCCGCTGCATCTGGGCCAAGGTAGGAGGCTGCCAGTCTTGTCAATGCAGCATGAATCACATCTCCCTGGGGATCTGTGAGCAAGGATCATGCGGAGGGGTTGGCAAATTGCTGCCAAACAAATTAGAATATAACAAGATGTACATGTATCAGGGTATAATGGCAAACTGCCTTTGCGGCCTTGTGTACGTCAACCTCTCTCGCCGTGCTTGTGAAATGAGGCCAAATGTTTCTTTCCCTTCTTCCTTTTTAGGAGTACAACCAGGCTACTTACTATTATTATAGGCTAGGTGTAAAGGTAAAGGTGACCCCTGTCAATTAAGTCCAGTCGTGTCCGACTCTAGGGTGTGGTGCTCATCCCCATTTCAAAGCCGAGGAGCCAGCGTTGTCCGAAGACTCCTCCGTGGTCATGTGGCCTGCATGACTCTCCTTGCCGCAGTGCGTAGCATGCAGCTGGAACATGGAGCGCTGTTTACCTTCCCACAAGCGGTACCTATTTATCTACACACATTAACATGCTTTGGAACTGCTAGGTTGGCAGGAGCTGGCCAAGCAATGAGAGCTTACCCCGTTGCAGATTCGAACTGCCGACCTTTCGATCGACTGCACCACGCCACCCGCTTTTCAACAAAACAAAATCATATGGGATGGCAAGTACTTTTTCAAAGGTGTGTGTGTGTGTGTGTGTGTGTGTGTGTGTGTGTGTGTGTGTGTGTGCAAAATAGTTGTCACATTACTGTACTAAGTAGTTTGGGACAGGTTTTCCAGCCTCTGAACCCCAAAGAAGCAGTTTTGCTCAACACTGGCAGTCTCTGAAGAGTCGTCTTGCTCAGTGCAAATCGGAACGTGATGTCTTTTCGTTTGAAAAATGAAACAAATACAGCGATGGTGTTGACAATGACCCCTTCTCCATTCCTGGCTTCAGGGCCAAGTTGGCCCTAGAGACTGTGCCCTGGGCTTTCCATGGAGCTCAGTGCATGCTGGGTGAAGCTTTAGGAGATTAGCCAGTACTGTGTGACCATGCAGACAGTGCCTGTATGATCGATGGAAGCTCAGTGCTTTATGTACTCCCCTACTGATGCTCACGCTTTTGGTTTCAGAAGCTCTCCAAGTCACACTCCGACAAAACACTTCACCTCACAGGGATGTTGTGTGGATTAAATCATTAATGACTGTAAAGTGCTTTGAAGTTGAAACACTCTTGCGGCAAGTGCTACCCGCTAGTATTTCGAATGCCTCTCTCTCTCTCTCTCTCTCTCTCTCTCTCTCTCTCTCTCTCTCTCTCCCTCCCCCTTTCCAGTCTGCCATTAGCTTCCTAAAAGGCCACACACTCTACAGAGGCTGATCTTCATGACCATTAGCTACTCAACCCTTTGCTCCGGCCAGCCTGCAGCTGGCGGGGCTCATGCCAATTCTCTTCGGCTGAGATTTTACCTCTCAAATCTCCACAAAGTAAATGAAATCAAAACCTATCCATTCCATTTCATTCCGCCAGCTGCCCTTATGTTGCTCCTACGGTTCTCAATTTTACTACGCCAACTTCTGCCCCCTTAAAGCCCTAGTTGGAATGGTCCCTTGGAGAAATTTCAGAAGACTGGTGGGAGCCACCCACAAGGCCTTCTGAAAATCACTCCAGAAAGCCCAGATCGAAGTTCACCCGCATGGATCCATCATCTTGACACCAGTGCAAAGGAAACTGGATTTTCACCCAAGGATGTCTTCAAAACGTTATAGTAGGAATTGTCGGTTTCTCCCCATGATTTGCTTCTTGGTTTGCTCTCCCTTGTGTGCCACTCCTCCAGAACTCTAGTTTAATTGCAATAATTTCAAAAATGTTTACTTAGATACTGTTCTTTAAGGAGCAGAAGGAAGGGTGATTATTGAAATTGTACCTCCTGGTTCAGAGGCAATATAAGAACATCAGAAGAGCCATGCTGGATCAGGCCAAAGGCCTATCTACTCCATCTTCCTGTATCTCACAGATGCCTCAGGGAGCACACAAGACAACCAGATACCTGTATCCTGTCGCCACTCCCTTGCACCTGGCACAAAGAAAACCTACTCCTACAACCAGGAGGTTGCTTTTCTCCATCATGGCTTATAAGCTGTGATGGACATTTCCTCCATAAATCTGTCCAATCCCCTTTTAAAGGCATCTAGGCCTGGTGCCATCACCACATCCTGTGGCAAGGAGTTCCACAAACTAATATGCACTGCAGGACAGGAGGGATGCCTTCATCTCCAGCTTATGGGGTTTCACGAGGCATCTGAATGGCCACTGGGGGAAACTGGATACTGGATTAGATGGACACCTCGTCTGATCCAGTAGGGTTCATCCCATTGGCACTGAGTTATGAGTCCTCCCCCTGATTGGATCATCTCTCAAATGCATCCTCAAGCCACATGTGAGCTCCTCAGGAAAAATAGAAGGTGATGTAAATTTGTCTAGTGTAATTGGGCATAATTCTGGAAGTCTCACACTGGTTGTGCAAGCGCATCATCTACTTGCAGCAATACATATCTCCTTGCAGATCATGATGTGCTGACAACAGAGAAGCAGTATCTACCTGGGCTTGGCCCAAGTTAATAATGTACAGTTAAAGAGATTATGCAGATTCCAAGAAGATGTTTAGCAAAGCCTCTATTGTTTAGCACGCCAGTTTCCCCGGTGACAATGGAGATGTGAAACAGTAGGAGAACCAAGGGCTGCATGAGTTGATTGCTATCTTTGGCCAGGTGGGGTTTTTGGCAGATGCATGTTTGCAGAATAGTTTAAATGATTTTAATTAATTGTTGGGATTGTCGGTGTTTATCAAGAAGGGAGCCTACAAAAGCATTTCCGATCATGCTTTTGACAATCTCAATTACTGTACTTTGGAGGAGGACGTATAAGAAGAGGATCCTATGAAGCTGGTTTAAGAAACAAACAAGTAAAGCCATTTTACAGTTGCTTGTACAGGCATCCTTTGAACATGGTGATCTGATAGCACCGTTTATGTTTGTGTGAACATTAAGATTCACAGCGGACCAGTAGGAAGAATGGTTGTCTCTTGGATACAAAGGGTGCAAGATTGTGTATTAAAAGACTTGGGTATTTTTTTATGGACACAACTTTCTGTCGTTATCAACATTGAAAAATGCAAAAATAATTACCTTACAATCAAATGCATTATTATTAGGAATATTTATATAAGCGGTTCACAGAGAAAATGAAATAACTAAATGGCTCCTTGACCCAAAAGGGCTCACAATCTAATAAGATGTACTGCAGAAGAAACACCAGCCAACAGCCACTAGAAGAGACATATGGGCTGAATAGGGAATGGTTACTCTCCCCCAGCTACATATAAGAGGAGCACCACTTGAAAAGTGCCTCTTTCCCCGGTTTGCAAGAGGTGCACATTGCCCTGAAACAGGGCCGGCCTTAGGAGATGTGGGGCCCAAGTGGATGCACCCGGAAGTGTTTTGACAGCAATGTGATGGTGTCATAATGTCATCGTGTCACAGCCAATTGATTCTGGATTCCCTCGATTTTGAGTCAGTCATACTCAAGGGGGGGGGGCAGGAGGGTCCTTCCAGCATCACTCCATTGGCAGCCATTTTACAATAGCAGAATTCACTTGCATATTCATGTTAATGGTAGGACACACCATTGTACTATCTATTCAAGGGGGACCATTCCATTGCTTTTCATTGGCATGCTGTCCCCCCCCCCCCCCCGAGAATGCACTCATAATGAGATCAACTCTCCATTTCCATTCAATGCTCTTCTTTCTCTTGAAAGCTGGGATCTCTCCCACACACAGATTTTGCTGGTGTGAACACTTGCAAACAGAGGCCAGGATCAGATCTGTGCCAGGAGAAAGACTTTCTCGTTCATTCTATTGGACTGATGTCAACTTAATTTGTTTAATTCATTTGTATCATTTAATTGACTGAAATGAAACCACCACTTGAGCAAAACAAGGCGAAGAACAACCTTGTAGCGAGACTGGAATGCCACCAGTTTAATTTCTAAATGGGACAGGGTGGGTGTGGACAAATGCCAAAAGCATAGGCTGATTTTACAAGCACAGTCCTGTGAGGAGGGTGGAGTGTTTTTTACAAATGGTGTGGTCTTCCTTGCTGCTTAAGCTAAAATTTGAAATAGTTTCAGTCTTGTTGTTCCTCATAAATCAGGAGGGATGTTTTGCTCCTGGCTTGTTAAAGTGTTGAAATAATAATGGAAAACAAGAGTTTGCTGCTAATTTTTTTCTTCATCTTCAACCTCCCCTTCTGCATCTGGGAAGGTGGTAGTTTGCTATCATGATTTACAGCTTCTATTTTGTGTTTTTAACTGGGAATTTACACGATAATTTGTGGCTACATGATTACGCCAAGATTATCTTATAAAACGATCTTGGATAGTTGTTTGGGAAACCCTAGGGGCGCATACCAGCTTCCTCAGCCATCCAACCTACTGCTTGTGCGCCAGTGTTGGAGGAAAAAATAGTTGAGCTTTCAGAAGTGGTTTGATCTTCCTTGGGAAGGTCAGAGGTCAAATGACTCATAAACGAAGAGAGACTGGTTAAGCCCAAAGAACCTTGTGCTGTTATTGTAAAACAATATTCACCCGCGATGGTAGACTGTTGTATAAATGACAAACTGTGCAGTAATGGGAGTTGTTATTACATCACCCAGAACTTCACCTGTGCTACATTTATGACTCCATAAACAGAGGTTTATTTAACAGCTGTGGGAACACCTATGGGCCACGTCGTGTGAAAGGTCAAGAGTCCTGGATTTCAGCCTGAACATTCGTCTTTGCAGTTGGGGGTTCATAAAATGTGATGCCTTCCATTCACATGCATGCATGCATGCGCGCGCGCACACACACACACACACACACACACATGCACACGCACACACACGCACACACAAAAAAAACAGAGAGAAGACAAGACTGAGAAATGCTTGGACAATTTAATGTTTTTGTCTGAACATGCATGTTTCAAGTGACTACAATGGTTTAGTTTGGGGAAAAAAGATTTCCCCAAAGAACTCTACTTCTCCTCCTCCGACTGTAGTAGTGAGAGGATGCACACTCTGGTCTCCACCGCCAGCCAAAGATGGCATCCACGCCTCATCCACTCCAGCTGTCCCAGTTATACAAAGTCAGTCCCTCTTTTCTGGTAACCATCAGTGGCAAATCACTTGCCCTATTTGCCCTTTGGGAATGCCTAGTTAAAATGCTGTCAGGGTGGGTTGCTAAATCTGCCAGTTGTCTGAGGTTCGACTCCCTTCCCACAGTACCAAGAAGTTTGAACTTAGAGCGGATATCCCTTGGTCATTTATTTATTTTATTTTTCACATTTTTATACCGCCTTTCCTCCAAGGAGCTCAGAGTGGTGTGCATATTGCCTCCCCTCCTTTTTTTTGTCCTCACAACAACCCTGTGAGATAGGTGGGGCTGAGAGATAGTGACTGGCCCAAGGTCACCCAGGAAGCTTCGTGGCTGAGCGGGGATTTGAACCTGGATCTTCCAGGTCTAAGTCCGACTCCCAAACCACTACACCATCCTGGCTCTATTATTGTGCGCACATGTAGACTATGGCATCATGTGGACACATTGCAGCTGCTGATATATACAGTGTCTGGAACTGTGGGAAACCTATTGTCAAATAATTTTATTTGCCATCTCAGATAAGAACCAACACCCTTTTGGCTTTAAAAACCAGCAGAAGAGAGATGACTGCTGAGGAAATGAATGCAGCATGCCAATGTTGGAACAGAGCCTTATATAAGGACATGAGCCCTGCTAGGCCACAGGCCCAACAAGCCCAGATTCTGTTTCCCACAGTGGTGCGACAGCCGTCTCTGGAAAGCCCATAAGCAGGAGGGAAAGGCACACCTGTTCCCATGCAAGTGGTATTCAGAGCCGTACTGCTGCTGAATGTGGAAGTAGCACATAGCAGCGCATGGCAGTGCACAGTAGCGCATAGTAGCGCAAGCCATTGATAGACTTGTCCTCCATTGCCTTCAGCAATGTGCAATAGTGCAGGACTGGGAGACAGCCTCTCGTATGAGAATTGGGATATTAGTACTTAGAAGCACGTCCCCGTTTTCATAGGTGATACGTCGGAAGGTCATTGGCTGTTTCTGCAGCAACAAGGGTAACACTGCTTTCCCTTCTGTAATGTGCAAATAATATTTCTTTGAGACCATCCCAGAAATCACCTAGCAGCCCTGTAAAGCAAACTTTGCCACTGAGTTCTTTTGAATCAGGTCGAAGCGCTTCGGGAAAGAAAAAGAAAAGTTCTCGGTTTCTTTTGTGTTTCAAGACTCAGTGACATATTCAGCGATGTAACAAGCTGATGTTTGTTTTGTCTGACGTTCTTTTTTTTTGCTGCGGCATTGTGTGGCTAATGCCACAGACTCATATCAGCCATAATGTTCTCTTAAGGTCCCCACCCATGTTGTTGCTCCAGGTGTTGCGCTGTTGTGAGCAGATTTCTGAACAAATTTGCAACAACAGTCCAGCCTTCCAAAAGGGATTATGACTAAACCAATAAACTCTTGTCGGCTTTCAGAGCTTTGCTGTTTAGCAAACGTCTCACGCTGATGTTTGATGCCAGTTCGATGGTATTTTTGGAAGCTTCGTTTGTGTCCCCCCCCTCCTTTTTTTTTTTTTTGGCTTGGCAATCCCTTGTTACTCAAAGATCATGAGATAATTACTTAGGATTTTGGTTTGGGGGGAATATTATTTTTTGTAGTTTGTAGAACATGAGATCAGATTAAAAAAATAAGACAAAAGACTGTGAAGTAATCAAGCAGCTGTTCTTAAGCAATGCCAAAACATATCTTTCTTGTTCGACGGCATTTTGTATCTCCATCAATAATCTCGCCAATGTGATCGTTATAATTAACGATGTTAACACTCCCTTTAGTCTTTTTATTACTGTTGTTGCTGTGAATCTACTTAAGAGCAATAGACTGTAATTAGCAATTAATCTACTGGTATGCAAACGGGAGATAGATAGGAGCGTGATGATTGAACGATGCTGGACTTCGGCAGCCAGCCACCCGAAGTCACCTACACTTGCCTGTGAAATGCTCAGAATGCAAGCAGGAACCGACAAATTAAAGGACTGGGCTGCGCTGAATGTGTGGGCTTGCCTTGAAGACTGTTCAGAAGCTGCAGTGAGCTCAAAGCACAGCTGCTAGACTGCAAGCTGAACTGGGTGTCACACTGGTTCCCAATTTGTTTTTGAACACAATTGAAAGAGCCGGTGTTTAACTGTAAAGCTTGAGGTTGGGACCTGAGGGATCACCCCGAATGTTCACCTACCTACTCTCACATCACCTATTCCCACATCGGCCTGCCTGCCTGCACATTGTATGTCTTAGCTGGAAGTTCTCCTCCAGGTAGCCTCCTCCAGGAAGCTCTCCTCCAGGTAGGTGTGGCTGGCAGGTAGTGACTGGGGAGAGGTCCTTTTTGTTTGAGGTGCCTTGCTTGTGAAAGCCCTTCCTCAATAGGCTTACCAGATCTCCCACCGGGACAGAGCGCTAGACCTTTAGGAGAAGGAATGTGGGCAGGTGTCGCTTGTTAAACCCTTAGAGCACAATCCTAGGCATGTCTACTCAGAAGCAAGCCCCATTGTGTTCAATGGGATTGTGCTCTAAGGTTTAAGAAGCCTAGGATTGTGCTCTAAGGTTTAACAAGCTGCAGTTGCCCACATTCCTTCTCCTAAAGGTCTAGCACTCTGTCCCAATTGGAGATCTGGTAAGCCTATTCCTCAATGAGACTCACCTAGGCACCTACATGGATGTCCTTTTATTCTCCCAAGCTTTTAAAACAGCTGTTTGATCAGCTCCATTTTATCTTCTCTTTTGACTTGTTGTTTTAGGTGGCTTTTTCATCTTGGATTTGTGATTTTTACCTGAAATGTTGGTCTCAATGGCAGATAAAACCGCGATGCCGAAGAAGGGCGTACAAATCAATGAATTCATTAATTAAGACACGTTGTTCGCCTTGGGCCAAACCGATTTGAACAGACTGTAAAATCCTCTCTCTTCTTGATAGGGCATTCTGAGATGTACCATGATTTCGTTGGAATGTACCAACAGCCTTCCACCAAGATGGTTTTGGGAACCATTCCAGCACCTTCACAAGCATACTTCCCCCCCCTGAAAATCAAAAGGCTGAAACGTTTGGCACAGTCCTAAAAAATTAACAGCCTCACATGTCAGTCAACGTATAATATATTAAGCATAGCTTAAGCACACATAGGAATCGGGAGTGGGGCAAGAACTGGAGCAATTGGCATACAAGGAAGGCAATGGCTCCAGGGGAAAAGGTTTGGCCTGCTTGATGATTAATACTGTCCTAAGGGCAGTACAGATTCCACAAGGTGCACAGTACCTGGCTGAAGCCCAGATCAGTTCCCCAGTCGGTGTAATCAACTGGGGCTTGCTTCTGAGTAGACATGCCTAGGATTGTGAGTAGACGGTGTTCAATGGGGGCTTGCTTCTGAGTAGACATGCCTAGGATTGTGCTCTCAGGTTTAACAAGCTACACCTGCCCACATTTCTTCGCCTAAAGGGCTACACTCTGCCCCCCCCCCCCGGAAGAAATCTGGTAAGCCTAATTAGAATTTACCTGGTCTAGGAAAAGGATAGACCAGAATAGATCTACCAGTCTGGCTTGGTAGAAGGGAAAGTCTTTCATCCACCTCATTGCACAGATGGAGACCAAGACCCCTAGACCAGGACCTTTCTTCCTCACTTGCCATCATTCATACATACAATACAACCCAACTTTGGAATTCCCTTCTTAGGGAGGTTCATGTCGCCTCCCTCTGTGAGGCTATGCTGTTTTCTCATGAAGAGCATTCTCTTCTGACAGGCATCGGGCTGGTTTTTACCTGTTTTGCTGGCTGAAGTTTGTGTGTGTGTCTGTGTGTGTGTCTGTGTCTGTGTGTGAAGGTGAGGTGATTATTTTATTTGCCGGTTTTACTTTCTTCATATAGGTCAGGCTTTTAATAGTTGCTGTAATTATTTTTAACTCTTGTTGAAACCTGCCTGGAGCATTTTCAACCAAAAGGCTGTGTGTTTGCGCGTGCATGTGCGCAAATATCCTGTCCAGGTCATTACAACATGAAAGCTAATCCTTGTTCCACACAATTCACCCAAGAATACTTCTTAATTTTTTTTCCCAAAAAATTGGGGAAGAGGGGGAGGGATCCTGTTACAGACAGAGTTGACATTCAAGTGTCTCGGAACGATCTGTCTTAGCCGCGCACACCTCACTTGAAGCTGTTCAAATACAGGAAGAGGGCAGGGTTCTGGTACGACCAGTATTTACAAATGATCACAGGCCTGGGAATTAATTAATCTTCCACTGTACGAGCCTCTTTGTGATGGAAACCAAGTGCTGACACTTTTGTGTAAACATGAAGATTAGCATATTTACAAACTGGTGTATGTTACTTTGATCAGTTGATGCTCTCTCTGAAAAGGCACTGCTGGCAGGGGGGTTCGCCCCCCCCCACTCTCCCTCTTCATGTGACAAAGACCCTTAATCCTTTCCACACTATTCTCAGATTCATATTTAGAATTTCTGGCTTGTCTCTTCCCAGCTCCACTTGAGCTTTGGAGTTTGCTGCGCCAGCTTCTCTTTTAACTTCCGCTGCTGGTGGTGACTCAGAGAGCCGTTTGTTTTCTTTGCAAAATAGGCCGTAAAATTCCAAAGTAGCTAAAGGATCTGAGTGGAAACCCTTAAATGCTTATAGATTTAATTATGAGGGCAAATTGGAACCACTTGTAAGGAGCGGAGGGCAGTGGGGGGGGGAGTGTTGATGGCCTATATAAAGATTTCAGTATGCCCTTTTCCTTTCTTTTCTTTCTTTTCTTTTTGGAGCGGAGGAGTTTAGATAAGGCTAGTGAGACAGGTAGAAAGCACAAACGTCTGTCAGTTATATGAGGGTGCCATTTTGCCCCAAATGACCCCTTTTCACCAACATTTTTGCTTTTTTTCTCATATAGATAAGCAGCAAAGGTTAATCTCAGACAGCTGCTGGGTTCCATCTCTCCCTTGCTGTTGTGCTCCAGTACCAATTTCCCCCGGTATTTTTCAAAAGTTGATAAGTCTTATATCAGACCCGCCTTCATCACCTGTCACCCCCCATCTCAGAAATCTCTAGGGTTTTTTTTTGATGCATCAGCCTGATATTGCAGATTTGCAGAGCAAGATGGTATGAAAGAAGGCGCTGCTGTGTTTTGATTGTCGATACTACAAAATGAGCAGTGATCCAACTACCTGTGGTGAAATGCACACACGCAACCCCTCCCAATGACCTCCCCCTCTGCATGCAGTAAAAACAAAAATAAATTTATAATGAAGCAGGCATTATGGGTTTTCTAGCCATGTTTATTATTTGAGAAATAAAACTAAAATCGTACTGTCTTAAGAGATTTCTCTCACACACACACTCTGGAAATCTCTTAAGAAGACAGTACGATTTTAGTTTTATTTCTCAAATAATAAACATGGCTAGAAAACCCATAATGCCTGCTTCATTACAAATTGTACCAAGCCATGAAACTTTCCATACTACATTAAAAATAAATTTAAATACAGCAAGTCCTCACTTAACCTTGTCGAAAGGTTCTTCTTGGAAACTGCGACTTTGAGCAAAACGACAATGAAACCAATTTTACCGTAAGCGAATTGATAAACGTAAACATTCCTATGGCATTTTCCCATCAACTTTAAAATAAAACGGCTTTCAACAAAACAACTTTAAGTGAGGACTTTACCGTAATTGGACAACAAATTGGCAACAAATTTGGCAGCAAATTCCCACAAATGGGAGCCCGAGGCAGTTGCCTCACCTTGCCTAAAGGTAGGGCCGACCAGCCCAGCTTGAATTGAAGCACTTCGTTTGAATATTCAGAGAAGCATTGCATTGATAACTTTC
Organism: Plestiodon gilberti rubricaudatus; assembly: GCA_026170595.1. Taxonomy (NCBI): domain Eukaryota; kingdom Metazoa; phylum Chordata; class Lepidosauria; order Squamata; family Scincidae; genus Plestiodon; species Plestiodon gilberti. The sequence continues at coordinate 5,348,661 of JANXHW010000010.1, read as the reverse complement.
AAGATAATGCTTGGCTAAACCAGTTGTGTGTGTGTGTGTGTGTGTGTGTGTGTGTGTGTGTGAGAGAGAGAGAGAGAGAGAGAGAGAGAGAGAGAGAGAGAGAACCGTGCATGTTCGAAGAAGGCCAGACTGTGGTCCTTATATATGACAGCTTTGTAAAAGAATGTGACATTATTGGCCGCTGATTCAGCATGCCTCGGTTAAGGCCAACGAGTTTATAAGCCTCCAACGAAGTGCTGTAGGCTTGTTGGGATGATTTCACAACTGGGCTATTATAAAACAGTTTGTGGCCTTGTGGGAAGGTAGCACAAACATGTTTTGATGGTTGCTTGGTTTGGGAGATCCTTAGTAGAGATGTGTTTGCAAATAGCACAGGGCAGGGGTGGTTTTGTATGACTATGGCAGTGTGTGAATCTCTTGCCATTTGCCTGGTGGCACATCTTTTAATTTTTAAAAAATACACATTTTAAAATGTTAATTCTTCATCTTTAGGGCCACTTGCTATTCCTCTTGCACAGATAGAATATCAGACGTCCCCTCTCCCCATTGTTTTTTAAGGGCTGGCAGTTCAGTGGCATCACCAGACCCCATCTCATACATCTTAGTTTGTTTCAGAGCATATGATCTGACTGCCCTACAGACAGAGTTAGCAAGGAAGGACGCTTTTGGGAGGCAGGAAGGAACATTCACACATGCAAACTCCCTCCCTACAATCTGCAGTAGTACAATCCAGGAAAAGCTTTATTGTTTTGTAAGACATTATTCTAATCATTATGAACTGGCCGCTACCAAGATTTGGTGAATGGGTTTGGAGGCTCACCAAGTGCGTACCCCCAGCCTTCTGTAGCATCTGCTTTTCCTGGAACCCACACCAGACACCATCATGTTTTAACATCCGCAAAAGAGGAGGACAAAACTAGGATTTACATTCGGTGTCGCAGTGACAGGACATGGCGGCGTAATGTCTTCTTACGTTGCTTTGTTGCTATTTTGAGTGTTATTTTCATCGAGCAATATTTAACTGGTTGTTTTGATTACATGGTGACAAGAGGCCAGGCTACAAGATGGCTGCTGAACAGGAAGCAACTCAAGAACAATCTAGAAAGAAGTGCTTACTGAACACGCTGCGTCAGTTCTGGGCACAGCACCACCTCATGTAGTTTTAATACTAATTGTCAACTTTTAATTAAAACAAATGAAAACAAATATCAGATGTGTGTGTGTGTGTGTGTGTGTGTGTGTGTGTGTGTGTGTGTGTGCTGATCTAGAGGTTTAAGCCTTCTCTCTCTCACCCGTTTCCCAAGGAAAATTGTGTCCTTCCCCGGTTGCTATTTGCTTCATGTAAGAAGCTACTATTTGCACCCATTTTTTTTTTCCTTTTGAGGCTAAATAGTCGCTGGGGAGGGGGGTGAATTTCATAAGTAAAACTGACCTCCTTCTTCCTTTTCCTGAGTCCCAATCTCTTCTTGTTTTAAATGTAATTTTTAATCAATTTTTAGATGTTTTTATTAACTTTTTTTTGCTGTTTAAAAAGTAATTATCTATTTGTATTTTTTGTATTTTTGTATTTTATTTTTGTGTAAGCCGCCTTGGGTCCCTTTGGGGAGAAAGGCGGGATAGAAATATTGTAAATAAATAAATAAATAAATAAATCTGGATCCCGGTCCTGGACAGCCGTTATTTTCTACAAGAATTGAAGGGAAAAGAGAGTCTTCATTTGTCGCCAACATCTTGTTTGACTCTCAGAATTCCACAAATTCTTTACAGTTGGTTCACTTTGAAGGAAATGTCCTTCTCGGTTTTTCCCTACCTGCTATTTACTTGAAACTAGTTCCTCAGGCTTTTATTAACAGGCTGTGGCGATTCTTTGGTGGTTATTTTGTTTTTCAAATCGCAAATTGGGGGACCAATCTGTCTGCGGATGATCTATGTCTCCCATTAAGGGTTTAGTGCCTGCTGGTTGTCTTGGGTAGTTTGAGGGTTGCCCTTTTAAGAGCGGACTTAGCTTTACCGCTCTATTTTCATGTGGTCATATTTCACCCATCCGATGCTTTCAGATGTTTACTACACAGGACACAAATTTAGCCTCCTTGTTTGTTTTTATTAGTAGGACCTCTTTCCTCTCTTCAACATTCTCAAATGTTCCCTGGTTTAAGTCAAGTTATCTCAGGTAATCCACTCTTGCCCTTACCAGGGATATTCCACTTTGTTCATAAGCACATAACATAACTCTAGTCCCTAGTGATTTCATTGTGAAATTAAAACCCAGACACTCATCCAGATGTCTTAGAAGATAAGGGCAGGCCTAATCCTTCTGTCACAGAGGACTTGAGGACCAGAAATTCACCTATACATCATCACATCCTTATTAGCTCGGACCATGGCGATCCCAACACAAACATTTTCCACAAGGTCTGCATTGAAGTTTAGCAGTGTTAAGAAAACAGCCTCTGGCGATGTGTTATTTTAGGCTGAAACAAAAGTCGACATGAATAGCAATAGAAACAGAGAAGTATTGTTTTCATTTTCAATGCAAACCTATAACGGGTCTTAAATGAAAATCCAAGTCAACTTTAGATGTAAAACGCCGTGGAGCAGAAATGGGCTATCGGGTATCAACACACTTCTTCTGTGGTTTGGAATGCCAAAGGCTCCCCCCCTTAAGCACCCCGATGCCTGATGGGAAGGACAATTAAGATAGTAGAAGCTGAAAGCTTTATCTGATTAAAACTGATATGCTGATTGACTTTGACAGAGTGAAATCACTTCCAGTTCAGAAAGAAAGAGAAAGAGGGAGAGAGAGAGAGAGAGAGAAAACAAAAAAATGGTGGTGTATGTCATTCCCATGAGCCAAAGAGTAGAGGTAAGGTGAATAAAAAAACCTTTTAGGATGGATTTGGTCAAACTAGACATGACATAGGAATCCCATGATTGGAGCTTGCAATGTCTAGAAGTTTACAAAAAGCAGCCATGGGTGGGGGGGATGCAATTGGGGTTGGGGCCAATGTGCATGGGGGGGTTAATCTTTTGGACCCATACCATGGCGCTTATTCAAGTTGTCCCCCTCCCTGCTGCTGTTAGAGGAGAAACATTATGGGCACATTCTGACCCTATTCTTCCCCTCCATGACCCATAGCTACTTGGAGGGGGGCAGTGATTTAAGTTGGGGAACTGGTGCAGGGGCAGAGTATTAAACCCCCCCCATGTCATGACCCCAGTCCAAATCAGTACCTCTGTGCCTACTTTTTTTGGGGAAAAGGCAAGACTGGGAGTTCCTGTCATCATGGAACTTCCAAGCAAGTGCTATATTGGTCTGTATATGTCTACATATTTGGTTTATTGCTCTGAGTTGGCCCGTTTTATGAATCTATGTTTTGCTGTTTACCGTACTTCCAATGGGGGCTGAGGCTGAGAAGAGGTGACACGGCTAAAGCCACTGAGTGAGGTTATAGCTGCCATGCTGTTTGAACCAGAGAGGCCTTGATTTGCAGCATAGTATTTTGGCAGCTCGATCTGACGTTGGTGAAGGGCTATTGGTTTTGCTGTACACAAAGTCCAACGTTCAGGAGGTTGGAGGTCTAAGTCTCTCCCAGTTTGTTTGAGTGAGGTTGACAAGCAACAGGGAGAATAATGGAGGACAGAGCATGATACTTAAAGATGGAATACTCAGGAAATGCCTCTTCCGTAGAGAGCAGAGGATAAAAAAAAAAAATCTCTCGCACAAGGTTGAGTAAGAACATGAAACCACGTACTTCATCTGGAATTCCTATAGTGAGTGATTTCCTTGACAGGATTAAGGGCAGTTCCAAAAAGTAACAAACAATTATTCTCCCTAATGCCTGCCATTAACTCCAGCTGACTTAAATCAAGATGAGTTTTTATTTAATCCAACAGAGTTGGGAACTAGAAGCCTGAAGCCAAAGCATAGGTTGGTTGGTTCACAAGAATTCAGCTCGGGAAGCCACGTTTAGGGCCTGTATTCCCCTCTGAACGTTGCCAGCTCACAATTGGGTCCCTTCCGGGAGAAAGAATATTACAATAGAAATATCGTAAATAAATTGTGTGGTGCCAGCAGACCCTCACAACTGGCAGAAGTCCCCCAAAATTCAGATTTTATACTTAGCACCCCTATGCCCCATTGACGCCCAGTTTGTCTGCTTCCTTCCTGCCTTCCCAAAGAACACAGCCCCTTCTGTGTCTAGGTGTGTAGTAAGTTTCCCCATTGTTCTTCCAAATGCCTCCGTCCTTCACCTACATATATTCACCACTACTTTTCAGGAACCTCTGGTGAGGAATCATCATGTCTTGCCTCAGTTCCCCATCCCTTCTGCCTTTCCCCTCAAGCCTTCCACCTACCCTTCCACCAGGTTTCTCTTTCTGAGTTAATTGCCTACCCTGCCCCCTTTCTTCAGCCATCTTGCCTCTGGACCCTATCCCCTTTTGATTCAGTACATCCTGGGACTTTGCTCCTGTCCTCAGCCTGCACTGGGGGCAGATTTTATATTGGATAGCATGTCAAAGCATGCTTGGAAGATGGCCACTAGGCTGGAGAGCCTAGGGAAACACAACCTTCCTCTTTGAGAGTCTGGAGAGAGAGAGAGAGAGAGAGAGAAAGAAAGAGAGAGAGAGCACATGGCCAGGAAAGAGGAAAAGGGTCAGGGTCACGCCCCTTCCAGGGCATAGAGAGAGCCAGGTGAAAGGTCTTTTACAGGTGACCGGAACACACACCACCCTCCAGTGTCCTTGCAGACAAACGCAGCTCAAATCCCAACATTTTACTCCCAGCCCAACAGACAATGCCCCTTTCCCTCACAGAAACTGAACTGCACACAGTTAAGTGTGAGCAATCAAGCATTCTGAGCTGTCCCGCCAGCTCAGCCAATCAGTGCCAGAGGCTTCACTGAGACAACTGTGATACCGTATAGATAGCTGATGGGTGGTTCCCCCCACCCCACTGGAAAAACTCTCCTGTTCTCATTTTTCGACCACATAGCATTCTGCCGGCAGAAGAAACAGGCTCTTCATTGTGATGGCTGCTCTTCTAATAACTTTATTGCTGTAAACTGAGGCTTCTTAATTTGGCCCATAGGACTCTTTAGCTTCTTTAAACTTTTATAAAAACCTTTAATGAGCTTGACTGCCCAGTGGTTTGTGCGTGAAAGCTGAGAGCTGGACGCTAAAGCCGTACACCTGTTCGAAAGATTAGGATGGGACACATGAAAAATGGCTTGTTGCGTATGCTGGAACGTTAGAAAGATTGGTGCGTGTGTGTGTCTGTGCTTCTCTTTCCTTAATGAAATTAGATTAGCGTTTCTTTTCTCCCCCAAAATTCCTCAAGGATATATGAATATCAGCTCTCTGAGACAAAATTTGTTATGGCTAAAGCAGTTTCATCTCCTACGATCACTTGTTCAGCTGTTACAGGTTTGGTCTCATAAGGAAATGGAGATCCATGTCTGTGTTTGTAGACCTTTCACGGAGACGTGCTACTAGATGTTGACGACCATGAAAACGGTGGTGAATTGGGAATGTCCTGCTCAGGCAAAATAGGTGGAAGACATTTGAGAGTCATTAAAAGAATGCCATTAAAAGCAGTTTTTTTTATAATCCTCTTGGGACGCACCTCACGTCCCGGGAGCGTTTACCCTGCCCCCGGGGAGGTGCGTCCAGCGACGCTTCTAGCTCCGTGATCCTGGCCAGCTGATTGGCTGGCCACGTCACGTGGGTGAACGCCGGCTCGAGGGAAGCTGCACGTTATTGCAGCTCCCTCAGTCGGCGTTCGGGAAGCAACACCCTCCCACCCTCCCTATGCATAGTCCGGGATTAGCCAGTCGCCCTCCGGGGGGCCAGGTAGGAATTTTTGGCCATCAATTAATTGGCACGCTTTTGGTGGGTTTTTTGCCTACCTCGGACTGTGTTCTAGGGAGGGGATGTTAGCCAGTAGGTCATCTGGCAGGCAGGTGGCATGCAGGAAAGGGCAGGTAGGTTGCTAGGGACTCAGCGTGCACGTTGAGTTCGGCAAGGTCAGGTGGTAAGCCAGGACCGCTCATAACGACATACAACACTTTAACTGGGTCGGTGAGGCAGGCTGGCAAGCCACCTGGCTGGAGCAGGGAGGTACCATCAATGGTAGCTAGTATGGTCACCTGAACCGCTCTGCTGTCTCGACCTCTAGGGGCTGGCCGTGATAGGCTCCCACGGGCAGTGACCGAGGGGCCTGGAGTCAGGGTGTTTATGCCAGTTAAGCAGGGGGAGCTAAGATGGCTAGAGCCATTTTCCTCCAACCAGTGCCCGCACGCCCTTGGGGGTGGAGAGATGCCCCTAGTTAGTTATTGCCTTTGCAGGTCTTCATATTATTTAACAATAAAGTGACCAATTTATCCAAAGAAGCGTTGTCTGGCGTACTTATTTGCGGGGTGTAAGGGTAAACACAACAAATTGGCACATCCCAAAACATAGTCCTTAATACAATATCCTATACAGCCATTTTGTAGAGACTAACCTTGGCTTGCCTCTGTGTGTCCATTCAACACTCAACAGAGATTTGTAGCCAATCACGGCTTCCCAACTAGTACGACATGCATCTTTTTCATTTTCACACTTTCCGTTTTCAGTTGTTTACGTGTAATATGTACTGTAATACGTGAAATTGCCTTTGGGCCTGGTTCATGCATGGTACTTATTATTATATACATCCTGGCTTGCAGTTGAACATATGATCATGCTTGCGTTTGAACTATATTATATATTTACTACATTAATTGCCCACCTTTCCTCCGACAGGGAACTCACAGCACAGAGTCTGATCACATATCCAAACAAGTCAGCTTCCACAATTTGCTACCGGGGGGGGGGGGGGCTGTCAGGAAGTTATGTCTGTGTGCCGTAATGTTTGTGATAGACCAGGGGTTCTCAACCTTTGGAGGCCTGGGTACCCCCTATCACAGTCCAATTTTCTGAAGTCCCCCCTGATAATTAACTGCTGATTAATCAATTAATAAGGTAATTAAGCGTTAAATAAAAAAGTACTAAAACAAATTTAAATGTGAAAAAATATCTTATTTAACTCTCTCTCTCTTTCTCTCTTTCTCTCTCTCTGAGTATGAGTGTAAGAGAAGGATCTCTTTTTTTTCTCCAAGTCACACTTCCCAAAATCAGCTCCACCCCACCCCACCCCACCAAAGTACATTTTCCAAAGTACAAAAATAAGCCCAAAACCAAAATCAGAGAGACGGAAGGGCTCCGAAAATAATTACAATTTAAAATCCATGTTAACACTTAATTAGCTGCTGATGGGGCAGATAAGGGGCAGGGCTTGGCGTACCCCCAGCAAGAGGTCCGCGTACCCCTAGGGGTACCCGTACCACAGGTTGAGAACCTCTGTGATAGACCCTTCCTACTGCAATAAAATGATGAACAAGCATATGCTGATCAGTAAGAACACTGAGAGAATGTCCATTAAGTGTTTGTTAAACTGAAGTATGTTGTTCATGAGAATGTAGCCTTTATCTGATACAAGCTTCTTTCCAACCAGTTCTAGCATATATATATATATTTTTTGGTAGGGCTTGGAAGCAAAGCCAGAAAATATGATCCTCGAGGCAAGCCGAAGAGTTTGTGAATCTGAAAGATAATAAATGTCCCCTTCTTTTCCAATTTTGTTTCATGTTGTGCGACTTGACCTGCTGTTCTTCTGCTGTGTTTGGAAAGGCTTGTTTGACTCTTGAGCTTTCAAACGCCTGAAATCCGGCAATTGTAGATGAACAGAAGTGAGCTTTCAGACATACTGCAGCCTTCACAACCGGATTTCGTTTCTTCCCTGGTCTGAGTCCCTGTTTAGCGCACATTCACCCCAAGGTGCCCTTTTCCCTTCTCTGATTGAAATACCCCTGGGAAGCCAAGCCCCCGAAGGCATTCTCTGGGTTTGTCTGTTTAGTTGACAGCAAGAGCTGGCTGGGGAAGAGAAATGTGAATGTCATTTTTATCCTGATTACAACTTTTCTTTGTGTTTTTCATGATTCCCTCAACTCCCTGCTCTTGCTATTATGCTCTTGAGTTACCATGCACACACACACACACATGCACGTTAGGTGTTCTACAAACATTAGACTGAACACAGGCAATCTGAAGCAGAGTTGGGCAGAAGGCGACTCAAGAGCTACCAGAAGTTCTGATGGTGATTTAAAGTGGCTCCCAAACTTTCTCCTTGCTCCTCACCTCAGTGATTAGATTTGATTTTTTTTTTAATCCTCCCCAACTTCCAGGAATCCAGCTTCAAATCCCAGCCCAGCCTTGTTCAGAGTATAGGCAGAAAATTGAGCAGAGTGTACTACTGAGCATTATTTTGTGTCTGTAAAAACACAAAACACCCGGCCAGTGGGTGGCGCAGTGGGTTAAACCGCTGAACCATGAGCTGTCGATCGAAAGGTCGGCAGTTTGGATCTGCGACGGGGTGAGCTCTCCTTGCTTGGCCAGCTCCTGCCAACCTAGCAGTTCCAAAGCATGTTAATGCGAGTAGATAAATAGGTACCACTTGCGGGAAGGTAAACAGCGCTCCGTGTTCCAGCCGCATGCTACGCCCTGTGGCAAGGAGAGTCATGCCGGCCACATGACCACGGAGGCGTCTTTGGACAACGCTGGCTCTTCGGCTTTGAAATGGGGATTAGCACCACACCCTAGAGTCGGACACGACTGGAGGTTAATTGTCAGGGGTCACCTTTACCTTTACCTAAAAACAACCACCGCATGTAAATTATTATATAAGCTTCCCTTTTTGCGACTGACGTGGCCTTCCCAAGTCACCATTTGATGAGATGCTCCACCACCAGCAGCCCAAGCTGCTATCTCTATCTAACTATCTATAACCGTTCTGTGGCTGTGTCTGCATCAATGATGGCATCATCTCGCGTACCAATGTTGCAAGTCCCAAACTTCTTCTGCTCTGTACTGCTTCACAGGTACAAGACGATCTATAATTAACCGTAATGATTCATGAGCACCACCCCATGTTCTACTTTGAGAAGCTATTGTCAGCGGCTTATATAAGCTCTTGGGAAAATGGGAGCTGATACCTTTCCGATTAACTTATTAAAAAGGTTGGCTCTACCCTTGTGATTAGCCCTATTAGCTATGACAATCAGGCTGGATCAGAGGAGACGTTCCTCTGAGGAGAGGTTGGGAGAGTTACAGTTCTCTCTTGCAGAGTTGGTGATATGCGTTCAAAGTTGGTGATATGCATGATATGGTGATATGCAGACAGAGTAACTCTGCCCGCCCCTGCCTCATTGTAGGGGGCTGTAACTCAGTGTTAAAGCTCCTGGTTTGCGTGTAGAAATTCTCCTGTTAGAACCTTGATAGCTCCAGGGAAGGTGAGGTAAGACCGTCACCTTGGTCTGAAACCTAGGAGAGCTTCTGCTACTCAAAGCCCAATCCAATGTAAAGGAAACACCGGTGGAACGTGCGTTCCGCCTGCTTAGGCTGCTGCAAAGCGCTTTGTGGTAGCGAAAGATGCCAGAAGGTTGGTGGGAAGGCTGGAGCTGGTAAGCCCAGAGCAGGGGGTGGACGTGGGCGGTGGGAAGGAGGGGAGGGGTGAAATGGGGTGGGGGTGGGCAGATCAGGCTCGGGAGGGGGGTGGGATCGACAGGAATGCTGAGTTGCCCCATAGTGGTTGCTTGGGCTTACCCCAAGGCAAGGGGACAAATGTCCCCTTACCCGGAGAACTCCAGCAGCTGAAAATACCCCACAAGATGCAGCGGAAGCCGCACAGGCGCAACCTCACCCTGCGGGGATTTAGTAGGATTGGGCTGTGACTGACCTACTTGCAACAAGTCAGCTAAACCTGACTCATGTGCTGCCTGGAAGCTCACTTGCTGGAGGGGGTTGCAGCAGTATTTAGAGACAGGCATTGACATTGTAGCACCCCAATGTCTCTCCGAGCTGCCCCACCACCTTTGGATTGCATATGTAGCCACCCACAGTGCATTGCACACACCGACAGTATTACTGCAGTTGCTCAATGCATGATGTATAAGTGGGAGGGCCCATCTGAATTACCCTAGAGCAGGGTTTCTCAATCAGTGGTACCAGTACCACCAGTGGTACTTCGGCCGACTGCTGGTGGTACTCGGACCACCAGAATTCCGCTCCGACGTGGCGCTTTCAACGGCGTGTTTTCACTCCTGAGAGGCTCCTGCCTTTGGCCGATTCTCTCGGGAATGCTGAGAAGGGCCCTCCGACCTGCGCAGAGCCTCCTACCTGCATTTTCTGGCCTCTGAAAACCCAGAAGTAACTGGCATCATCGCCAGTTACTTCCAGTGGTACGCAGCAGGAGAGTGGCGCCGGAGGTGGTACTCGGCCAGGAAGGGGTTGAGAACCCCAGCCCTAGAGTGGTGAACGATCTTGCCTATTTTCAATAGATACGTTTTATGCACTTACGCCAGTGCATCTGCTGTTACACCGGTGCATCTAGTGTTACACCGGTGCAAAGTTACACAGGATTGCGTGGTCTGGCAGGTTATACATCTCAAATAAAAAATAGGAAAAAAATATGGAAAATGCATTCTCTGATTCAGCAACAGAAAGTTTGCTCACAGTCTCTGCCATTCATTCTGTCCTAGTGAGCTCCATAATAGGCTTAATTATACACTTTGTACAAAAGCTAATATTTTATCATGTAAGTCAGGACATTGTGTGTTAGGTCACTGGGTTTGGTGTTTTTTTTAGTCCACTGACATAACATATGGAATTAATTAGCCTTTTTTGCTGGGTTTTCCCCTATTTCCCAACCAAATCCTAACATACAGTATTTTGCTTGGGCAAATGTGCTGTATCCCTAAAATATTTTGAGAGGAAAAAAACCAGTTTTTCCAATGGACAGATTTGGTATAGATTATCCTGTGCACTCCCCCCCCCCCAGCAGCTGTAAGTTATATTTGTATCATTTAACTACTAAAATACTAAAAGCATTTTTTAAAGCTAAAATGATTTACTTTGTCCCCCCCTCTCAACTTTTATGTAAGCCATTGCTAATTAATATTGCCCTTCCTGATGGCTTTGCAGAAGGTATGATTCAAACAAACCAATTATAAATGATTTTCTCAATGTAAACGTTAAAAGCACTGTGTAGCCTCAGGGGTAGCTGAACATAAAAGTACAATTAGAAAACATAAGGTTGGCTAAGTCTCCATCGGTGATGGATGTCATTGAAAAAAAATGTCTGGTCTGGGGTGGCACCCTTTCCTTAAAGACTAAACATGCTACCGGCATTGATAAATAGACACACACAAAATACAGGAGTAATATAGGCCATGATACAAAGGTGGTGGAAAGAAGGAACTCCAATGGAAGAGAGAAGTTCTTTTCCCTCTTACACAACACTAGAACTAGGGGACATCCACTCAAAGTGTATCGAACAGACAAAAGAAAATATTTCTTTACCCTGTGTGTAATTGGTTTGTGGAACTCCTTGCCACAGGATGTGGTGATGGCACCTGGCCTAGATGCCTTTAAAAGAGGTTTGGACAGATTCATGGAGGAAAAGACCATCACAGGTTACAAGCCATGATGGGGATAAGGAACCGCCTGGTCTTAGTAATAGGCTATCTCTGAATGCCAGATGCAAGGGAGTGGCGACAGGATACAGGTTGTGTGTTTGTGTGTTTGTGTGTTCTGGCTAATGCCTTCACTGTTCCTGCTGTACAAGTCCAAAAGCTGTCCTCTACCCCACCCCCACCCCCTCGACTACGCCCCTGATCCTAAGCCAGATCATTTGTCCATCTAGCTTAGTAATGCCGAACTCCATGTTGCATTAAGTCTGTCTTGAAGAAATGGGCTTAGAAACCGAAGTTTCTCTTTTGGGGCTGGTGGTGATGAGGACTGGAACCACAACATATGGGGAGGGGGGGGGTTAACAGTTCCCCCCTTGCAGAGTTTTCCTATCAGAAATCTCCTCTGAAAATGGTTATTTGCTCCTTAAAAATTGCTGCTGCAGTTCAGGAGCAGAAAAAAAGGCTGATTAGGATCCACAAGTAGATCTCTGAGTAATTTCAAGTACATCAGACTGAAGCTATGCCAAAAGACACATTTCCCATAAGGAATTAACATAGCAAGAGATATTTGAATACATGGAATTCATTGCTAGTTCCGTTCTTCTTATCCCAACTCCTTCAAGATGGTGGACATTCCACCTTGCCACATGTGTGAGAACAGCGGCATCTGTTAGTAGCGCATCATTAACGAGAAGAAACTGGCGAGTCACCATCTCTCTCCCTATAGGCCAGTGGGTGGCGCAGTGGGTTAAACTGCTGAACCATGAGCTGTCAATCAAAAGGTCGAATCCGCGACGGGCAGTCGCGTCGCTATGACACGCGTCACCCCATAGCGGGGGGCGCGCGTCACCTTTAAGAAATCGGCTCCGCCCCCACGCGTGACGTCACGTGCAGGCGCAGAGCCAACCCCCCGCGCCGTTTTCGGCTCATTTCAGAGCCAAACGGACGCGAGGGAGGGAGGGCGGGCCCACCTCCAGCGACTAACTGTGAATACCAGGGGGGGGGACGCGCGTCACCCTTGTGCGCATGTCGCCCCTGGGTGGCCTGCCCCATGCGCTTCCCTTCGTCGACGCCAGTGGCGACGGGGTGAGCTCTCATTGCTTAGCCAGCTCCTGCCAACCTAGCAGTTCCAAAGCATGTTAATGTGAGTAGATAAATAGCTTGCGGGAAGGTAAACAGCGCTCCGTGTTCCAGCTGCATGCTACGCGCTGCAGCAAGGAGAGTCATGCCGGCCACATGACCATGGAGGCGTCTTCGGACAACGCTGGCTCTTTGGCTTTGAAATGGGGATGAGCACCACACCCTAGAGTCGGACACGACTGGACGTTAATTGTCAGGGGTCACCTTTACCTTTTACCCCTCTGCACCTAGTTTAGAATTGTACAGAAATGTCGACTTCACTGTTCTCATGTGTAGTAGTGTGTGAGCTAATTTTTTTTAAAAAAAATCTGGCCTGGCTTATTATTTATGTCTAAAAATGATGAGAATTCCCTCTGTCAGGGATGTTAAGTATGAGAGGATATGGGCCAAAATGCCAGCTTGTCTTCAGTATCATGGGGATTACTCTTGTCAGAAATGTGTTTAACCAAGCCATACGTCTTTTCAGTACCTAACAACTTTGCTTGTTCTTGCCATTATTTATTGCATCTTTTCTTGGGATGAAATGTTTCTCTTTTTCAAAATGGTGACAGTACCATTTGCCTTTGCCAACGTTGCATTTCAAAAATACTGTGGCCTGCAAAGGGCCGTTGGGGGAAGTGCTACACTGGAGGAAGGGGACGAATGTCCTCTTCCCCCAAGGAGACCTTCAGGCTGATCATGATTGGCCCGGAATGGGGATAGGATCTAGTGGGCGGCCCTAGGAAATGCCTACAGATCTTTACACTGGATTGTGCTGTCAGTAATGGTAGGCTTACCAGCTCTCCAACCGGGACAGAGTGCTAGACCTTTAGGAGAAGGAACGTGGGCAGGTGTAGCTTGTTAAACTGTAGAGCACAATCCTAGGCATGTCTACTCAGAAGCAAGTCCCATTGTGTTCAGTAGGGCTTGCTTTCGAGTAGACATGCCTAGGATTGTGCTCTAGGACTGAACTTGTGCTCTAAGTAATGGGTCCAGCAATAGCGGTGGGAGGGCAAGTGACTTGGACCCTGTTCTTATATCTAGGGGTCTTTGGCAAGGCAGGGTACATCCTAAACACCTACCCACATTTTGTAGCAAAGGGACAAGTGCATTCAGCATATCACATCATCTTGAAATCCATTATTCCCCCCCCCCCAACATTGCTCATCTCTGTATGAATCAATTTTGTACAGTACTTACTCTGAAGACGTGAATGGAATAGATCAGTGTTGACATGATGGCAGCATCCCAAATTCTATGTAACCATTTTGATAATGGTAGTGAAAATGGCTCGTTTTCTTTTCTATTGTGTAACTGCCACCTTTTCAACCATTGACATGTTATAATAATGCTGATTTTGACCCATAACATTCTGGCAGCCTGGCCAATGTTCTGCCTTTGACAAAAAGCAGTTCTGGTTATGGAAAATAAATTGGTTGGGCCATTTCCCCCCCTTCTTGACTGGTAACCCCACATTCCTTCTACCTTGAACATCGTCCCCCTCTCTGTTAATCCAACCTCTTCCTTTCCTGGACCTTAGGAGAGATCTGCCCATTTCTTAATGTCCACCATGTGTGTTGACGTGGCAGTAATTGCATTCCGCAAGAACAAATTTGTAGAAACAATTAGTTGAAAGTGTGAGGTTTTGGCATGGAGTCTTACCCTTGAGATCTTACATTATTCATTCATGGCATCTAGTCAAATTTCTCAGCATCCAAATAGTTACAGATGGAGATAGATAGATAAACTGATGGATTTCAGATCAACACTTTCATTAACATCTTACAATTTCATATTTCATGAAGTCCCCGCCCCCGTCCCAACACACAAATCTTGTTTGAATGATAAATTCAGTACTAAGATGCTTACAGCTCAGTAGTTGAGGTTATACCGTATTGTCCCGAGTATAAGACGCACCTGATTATAAGACGCACCCTTAAAGTTTGGTGCTATTAAAAAAAGTTAATTAAATCACTGGCATTAAATTGCAACAGCCTGATTATAAGACGCACCCCTAGTTAAAAAACTTAAATTAGGAGAAAAAAGTGAGTCTTATACTCAGACCAATACAGTATTTTTTTTCCTGTTTACACTGATGCAGTCAGACATTGGTGGTGACCATCAATAACCTCCACTACTCCTTTGTGGGCTGAGAACGATGGGACACGTTTTTCCTGCTACTTCCTCATTGTGAGTGTTATGGATGATGTATCTATATACGTCCTCAATCTGTCACAGATCTTTTTAATCTTGTATTTTTAATGCAAGTACTTACCAGAACCATTGGTGGCACCTCGTCTCCTGCACAGGAAGCGCAATGCCTTATCTAAGAGACGTTCTGGAATGGACTGTACCTCAGTGACGGTCTCATATTTTCAGGTTCATTGAATTATTATTATTTTTCCAAATCTCCACTTAAAAAACAAACAAGTGGATCTCTGATTGCAGAGTTGGAAAGATGTCCATCTGAATCATTGGAGAGTTGCTATTTAGAGTAGACAATACTAGCCTTGATAGACCAGTGGAGAATTCCTGGTGTATTGGTTCCACTTTGGAACAATACCAGTACATTGATAAGAATATAAGAAGAACCTTTGCTGTGTATGATCCACAGGTCCTGCTAGTCCAGCATCCTACCTTCCACAATGGCCAACCAGATGCCTTCAGGAAACCCACAAGCAGGGCTTGAAGGTTCCTCTCTTCTCATTTGATACTGCCCATTCCCTGTCGTCATCTGGAGAGACTCTCCTAGGCATGCCATCATTTATGGACATTTGATTGGTGGCAATGTGTGGGATGGCCTTCTCCATTGTGGGACCCTCCCTGTGAAACTCTGTGCTAAAGGATATTCATACAGCCCCCATTTTGGCCATCTTCTGCAGGAATGCTAAGGTATTATTCCCATTTCTTCAGGCATTTGACTGCGTCTAGCTGTGTCCCGTCACTGTCTGCTCTGCTGTCGTGCTGATCGTATTGTCTTTGTGGTTGTTGCTCTTAATCTTTGCTGTCTTGTTGTCCCGGTACTGTAATTGTGAGTCACCTTGAACCCCTCTCGATGGAGGAGAAAGGCAGCATAAAAACATTTATGGAAGTACATTGGAAACTCCAAATCTGGTGGGAATTTCAGAAGCATCCCCAGCGGTACCAAGAACCGAGACTGGTTCTGTTTGCATCACTCAACGCTTTCACACCGCCATGATCCTGTTTCTTGGCGTGTGATGCTAGAGCCTGCCAGAAGCCGGTGAACTGCATGTTTTGTTTTGTTTTTTTGATATATTGAAATTGCTCCCCTCCAAACCTTCCCCTAACCTCTGCTTGCCCTTTCTTTCAAAGGCTGGGTAGAAGGACGCATATTTATCTTTCTGCTTACTCCATCCCCTTTTGTGTGTATTCATTTGCTAGGTGCATAAAAAGAGAAGAGGTCATTTGTGCACACGGGATAAAGAGGTGTTATGAATTCCAAAGTGTTTGCTTTATGGAAGAAGAAAAAAAAAGCATACTGAGCGAGGAAAAAAACACCCAGGAACATAATGTGTGCATTTTTAATGAAAGCTGAGCTAACAGTGTGCATAAAAGCCTCTCTCTCTCTCCCCCACCTTTCCTCCTACCTGTAGCTGCCTAATTCATTTGGGAGAGTACCACGAGCAAGATATTTCTCAGCACTGTGCTGGCTGCTGTTTAGTTTTAATAAATTAAATTGTTTCTATCAATGTAATATTCCTTAGACAAGCACTTCCAAGAGAGATTAGAAATGAACTTAAGGGGATTAAAAGCTTCTCTTGCTACAAACAATGTTTCATATGGGAAATCCACTTATTTATGTCAATTTCAGTGGAATACTTTTTTCTTTCTTTCTTTCTTTTTTTTGGTCTTTCATATTTGGCGGTGGCGGCGGCTGACAAAAAGCTTCCAGTGTCTTTCAGCTTCTGCCTCCGCAGGTCCGACTTCCATGTGCATTTGGCTGTACAGTATTTGTTTTCCTTGGTTGAGTAAGTCATTCGGAACAAGATGGAAGGCTTCCAAGGGGAAGCCAGAGACCCGCTTTCTCTCTTGTTTAGCAGCCGTCCACTTTTTAAGGGGCCTGTCATTTTAAATAACAATAGTCTGTCTTGCAAATATGGAAAGCGGAGAGAAATGTACTCGGTACATGGCCAGAGAATGGCTGAGAGAAAAAGGGGGAGAGCGTTTGAGATGATGATCTTCATACTGTTTTGGCACGGCGTACCATTTGCAGTGGTGAAGAGGACTTGAACATCAGGCTGTACCTACCATACGAGATCAGCTCCCCCCCCCCCCAAGAAAAATGTTTGTCACGTCACACTGCTCAATTCTGGCATTTGCAGTACTGTACTCAGTTTGAAGATGCCATCACCATCTTACTTATTTAAAGTATGTGAAACATGAACCTTGGGCACTCTGGAAAACAAATAGTAGGCCCTTGGTATCCGCGAGGGTTCCGTTCCTGGAAACCCCGTGGATGCAAAAATATGCGGATAATCATATCCGTAGTGGGCAGGGCCATTGGGGCAGCGCCAAAATACCTTATTTTTAAGCTTCGCCGGGCCCCGTTGGCTGCTTCCTGCCTCCTGTGTGCCTTCCAAAGCCTCCAAACTGCTGCAAATGGGGGGAAAACACGAGCAGAAGCTAATTCCGGTTCGCGTCAAGACCGTGGTCATTGGAGAGCACGAGCAAAAGAAATCAGAAAAAACCCCTGAACTTAATCACAATGAATTTTAGTCTAAAACGTTGCTACGGAGCTTTGTAAAAATGTGATGAACTTATTATATTTACCTCTTTATAGTGTGACAGGGCCCAATCCTATCCAACTTTCCAGCACCAATGCAGCCGCAATGCAGTTCCAAGGTAAGAGAACAAATGTTCCCTTATGTTTAAGCCTCAGTGACTGCCCCCTCCACAGCAGGATGCAGCGCATGCCCCGTTGGCTACATCGGCACAGGAAACTTAGATAGGATTGGGCCCTTGTTATATTTCACCCTTCTCAGTATAATACCATTTAAAACAAATGCATAGGAAGGGTGATATCACAAGCACAGTGCTCAATGTACGCGCTTTCTTTTCAACGTGGAAATGAGTATCTTGGCACACGCAGGAACTCTCCAAAGTGTATCTTTTTGAGCCATGGTCGGCACTGACATTTTTAAAAAAGTGAAATTCAAAGCAAATTTTCAGGGTTCCTTCCAAGGCAAAACATATGAGCATTTTCAAGGGAAAGCCAGTAAAATTTATAGAAGACAAGTAATGTTTCTCAGGGGGTGGGGGTGGTTCTTGAACATTTGAGCTCATTTTGCATGTTAAAACAAATGTGTCTGAGAGTGCAGCTTCCCCCCCCCCCCCAATACCTGTGTTCATTGTTGGCTAGAACAACTGAAAAGGGCTTTTGTGTCTTGCTTTCCAACTTTATGTGTGTATCTCAAAGTTTCTACCAAGTTTTCTGTTCCGGGATCAATAATGCACAAGTATAAGTATGTTTCTGATTACCGATTATGCAATATCCTTGGAACATGTGGCTTTTCCTCCTTCTTTAAACCCAAATCAGTGTTTTCTTCTTCTTCTTTTCTTTTTTTCCAAACCCTGCTGGAAGTTCTCATCTTTTTGTGCTGTGTGCATTTAATGTACTCCAAAGAGGCACTAATGACAGTTTATAATATCATTATCTACAGTTAGAGATATTATAACTTGAAGAAATGAAAAGCAACTGCAGCCATATGTGGGGAGTGTGTTATTTCATGCTCTTTTAACCCTCAAGATGGCTTCAGCTGTGGAAAAAAATGGGAGTCTAATTTTTTTTTTTAGAAAAAATGGTGGGTGACTGGGGGGACGACGACAATGCAAAGATAAAAAGAAATCCCAACACCAGCCAATTCTTATTGTCCTCTTGACTGCCGGTTCTCATGAAGGCAAGCAATGCTCTTTAGATGGCGACTAACAACCAACGGGTAATTTATTTTTCTTCATCAAAATTATTTTAGGTTAGGGTCCCAATGTGTTCCTTATTACATGGTTTGATAATTCAGCAATGTCCTGCCTCCCGTAATGTATGAGCTGATTTAAACCTTCAGTGCAAACAGCCGAAGGGCGATGAGGAACAGTGCGGACTGAGTATGGATTAGGTTTAAAAGTAATAATACATATATATGTATAAAAAGAGAGACCTGGTTGGTTAGGTGAAAAATTCACTATCAGATTCCAGAGTGCAGTTTTCTTTTCAAGTACAAACTGCATTAAATGAGGCATTTAATTCAACAAATCTAGAGTCCTGATCCACCAGAAATAGAGACTGGGTAAGTTCAATTTGTAACAAACCATCTCCATATGATCAAAGGCCTGCAAGTTGATTCCAACATACTGCTTAAATTAGGCTAACACCGAAGTGTTTGGCTCTGGGACAATATTTGGAATGTCCTACCAGAAGAAAAATTCCTTTGCACAGATGGTTCCAATAGGATGGAATGCCAACCTTACTTTTTAATGGGCTGACAAGGAGTCATGGCGCTAACTTTCTGACTCCAAAAAGTTCTTTTGCTGTCACCCGCAAACCAGCTTGGATAATTTTTCCTTGGCTTCCTTATTAAGGCCTTGAATGAGGGGATTGTATGGCTTTCTTAATGTAGCTCAGTCTGCTCGCCATAAATCCCGGCGTTCATGATGAAAGCTCCACTTATATTTTTCTCTGGGAAATGGAATCAAGCAGAATGCACCCCAGTTCACAATAAATAACCCGAGTTGAGTTATTAAGTGTATTTTATAGACCGGGGCCCTTATTACATCAGCAGTTTTGATAATGGCTTCTTAAAAAGAAAAAAGAAAGAAAAGGAAAACAGGCCTGTGTACAGAACGATTTGCAGAAACGGGACGGACGCAGCAGTTCCTATGCATGCAAAAAAACAGCGCCCCTCCCCCCCATGACTTAAGGCTGTGTTTACAAATATAGTGTATTTACATTTTTACATGCTGCTGTCTGGTTAGATTAAGCAATGGCAGGCGATTGGCAGTAAAGCTGAAAGTACCGTATTTGCTCATGCCTTGCTACAGAATTCCCAGTTGAGACTGTTTGCTTTGCTGACTGAAGACTGGAGCTGTTAAGGTTGGGAGTTTTCAATTTTAGAGAGTGCTAATTGCTGCCTCCTTCTGAATCCATATATTTTCTGGTTTTATCGTTTCCCTTCCTCTCCCAGGTTCATTCTCTTCTCTCCTTTTAAATAACTGTATTTATTTCACGACATTTTCTTTAATCTCACCCTCCCCTGTAAGGGGTTGAGGGCAGCCTACAATGGTTAGCCCCTCCCATTTTATCTTCACAACAACCCTATGCAGTCGCTGGAGCTGAGAGATGGTGATTAGCTCAAGGTCCTGGCAGAGGCTGGAATTTGAACCCAGGTTGGTCACCAGAATGCCGGACTTGATGGCTCTTGTTACATTTGAGATCTGTTGCACCTTCATTTTATTGAACCAAGGCTGTTGTGTTCAAATGTCTGTTGGGTGGTAATGGGAAAGTCGTCCATTGTCAAGCCCCACTGTAATTGGCAGGGCTTGACTTGACTTGCAACTTAACTTCTCTCATTGATTTCAATGGTGCTTAGTCATGACTAACGTCCTTTGGAGAGAACCTCATGCATGTCATGTTTCATTGTAGAACTCATTTAAATACAGCGAGCTGCCCTGAACATCAGTCTAACAGAACGGGGATGAATCTCCTCTGAAGTACATCATAATTCTTGTCATACTTGTAAGAAATCAATAATAAAGAGGACATGTATAGGTTAGGGCAGTGGTTCCCAAACTGGGAGGCGTGGCTCCCAGGGGAGCCGCAGAAACCAGTCAGGGGAACCGCGGAGTGCCACGGAATCCTCTCGGAAAACAGTGCAGGCATCAGCATTCTGAAATGGGGAGCCACGGCCAGTGGTCGCCAATGGTCAAGGGAGCCACAGGTCGAAAAAGTTTGGGAAATACTGAGTTAGGGTGTTGAAATAACTGTGGAGAGTCAAATCCTTGCTCAGCCATGACTCTTTGTGGGCCAGTCACTATCTCTCAGCCTAGTCCAGCGGTTCCCAAACTTACCGGTGCCATGACACCCTTCTTCCACAGTATCTTCTTCCCAGGTGCTGCCATCTTGAATCACGCAAGATCTCACACTATTCTCGCGAGAGCTCATCATGATGTTTCATTAGGCTTACCAGATTGTCACCCGGGATGGAGCGATCGCCCCTTAAGGGGGAGGAGCGTGGGCGGGGTGACGATCTGGTAAGCCTATGTTTCATACATTTGATAGACTTGATTTGTTGAATTTAAGGCGAGAGTGTGAGTTTTATCAATATGCAATTTAGGAGGAATGCACCAAATAGTGACTTCAAGAACCTGATTTTGATTTCTGTTCAATATGAGTAATAATCATACCGACCGTACCATCATCTGCTATTCTTATCCTACAAATGTAGAATTGAACATATATAATTGGTGCAGGCACCAATAGAGGCCCTTGAATGCATTAAGTAAATGTCAGACGGTCAGGATTATGTTAAGTGGCAGCTATTTATTAAAAATAAACCTTGCACACAAAATATCAGGAATTGGAGATGTCTGGTTTTTTTTTTTTAAAACACATTTTGTTTTAGTTGTCTAAAGAAAGTAAGCGATTTTGATAGGAAGACATGCAAGCTAATCCTCATGTATAGTCTTCCTGTTTGCACTGAACATTCCTAGAAAATGTTAAGCTAAGTGCTACAATCTCTCTGAAATCTACAGTAATCCTATTAGAAACAATAATGTCAACTGATCAAAACAATTTTACAATGCAGTCCTTTGCATGTTTACTTAGAAATGAGTCCCATGGTATTCAACGGGGCTCACTTGTTGGATGCAATCCTGTGTACACTGTTCTGGGAGTAAGCCCCATTGAACACAATGGGCTTACTCAGAAATAAGCATGGATTGGGTGGAACTATGAGTTGAATATGCCTTTTAGCTAATTCTTTGATTAAATTATGACATATTTTCAAAAGCCTCAGGTAGCCTTGGGACATCCCAGCAGATCCTAGAAATCCTTCAGTGCAGGAGATAACAGAGTAAGTTGCAAATCAGGACTTCCCTAGTTTGAATCTTGCTTCGGCCATGAATGCATGAGGTGTCATAAAGCAAGCCACTCCTCCCTCTCAGCCTCAGTCTTCCCCATCTGTGATATGGGGCTAATAATACTTCCTTTACAAGGTTGTTGCAAAGGTTGCATTGAGACAATGCACGTGAAGTGCTTTGCACACTCAAAAAGCACCAAATAAATTATTGGTTCCTGGTTTCTTGCCATTATAGCCATCTACAGAGCCATAGGACATATACAAGTCATAGAGAGCTTTGGAGAATGCGAGATGTGAACTGTAAGTCCTGAATACTTTCTGGAAATCAGTGGGTGCCTGGATTTGGGTCGTCCTCGGTTCTCGCTTGGATGGGAGACGGCAGCTGCTGACGGACCACAAAAACACTGAGATGGCACCGTGAGAGGGTGGAATGCGGAGGAGTCAGCTAGAGAGATAACATCTTGACAACCATCCGAGGGCGAACTGCGGTAAACTGTGAAGCTTGGAAGTGCAGAGCACAAGCCAGAAGGAGGGCTGCACTCGGAAGGGAAACATCTGGGGTATGGAAGGTTCTATATATGAACAGAACAATATTGTAAAGACCCTTATCAGGTCTAGGATAGGCTGCCTATGTAAACCGCCTTGAATAAATCTGATGAGAAATCGGATGATGAGTAAGGCGGTATATAAATGTATAAATAAATAAATAAATTTGCAGCCCCGATTTTGGTTGGGCCTCCTCCATATGCAGAAGTTGCTATGATTCCAGCTATCAAGCAAGTCTATGAACATGAATCCTGAACCTTGTTGCCAGAGGCGTTGCTCCGGTAGGGGCGGGGCTGTAAGTATCGCTGCGGTCATAGTCTCTTTACCGAGCGAGGAGGAGGCAGCCCCGCCCCCTCACTGTCCGAGCCAGTCCCCTACGGAGAAAGCAGCAGGCAGGGTCTCTTGCCTGCTGCTTTCTCCGTAGGGGACTGGCTCGGACAGTGAGGGGGCGGGGCTGCCTCCTCCTCGCTCGGTAAAGAGACTATGACCGCAGCGATACTTACAGCCCCGCCCCTACCGGAGCGACGCTTCTGCTTGTTGCTATTGTTCATTCTATTGTTCATTCACCCTATTGTTCATCATCTACTTCACTAACCCCAAATCCCAAATCCTCTTGGTACTAAGCATGCAAGCATGCACTTCTTTTTACTTCCATAGCAAGGTAGCCCTTGTGTTTTGACTCACTGATGGGTGGGGAAAGGGGACGAGCACCTTCGAACTAGTGACAGCACCACACGATAAATAATCTGAAATTATGGTTATGAGGAAGGCAGGGCATAAGGTTTGAAGAGATTCCATTTTCATTTCAGAAATGTTTCATTCATCCAATTTTTCATTCCAAGCTTTTGAAACATTTTAATTTGCCATTTAGCCAACGGCATTTTTTTTCTTGGATTTTTCTATATATTTACTGAAAGAGATTTCGGCACAAATGCTGTTCCAGGGCGGCTGTTGATTATGCAGGGAATCACTTTTTTTGGGGGGGGGGGGAAAGAAGTCTTCTTTTGTAGCTTACTTCTTCCAATATACAATATTTGTTGAAATAGACTTGCATTTTACTTAGCCTTGAAACCCCATTTTTCTCCTCCCCTCTCGCTCCACAAAGGGGTTTTTTGCTTTGTAAAAAAAAAAAATTAGCTTACTTAACTAGTTTTCAAAGTGATTTTTGAACAAAGATTTCAAAGATACAGCTCTGACTAAATATTTACTCTGTATGGTGTACAGTAGTTTAGACTCGCCAGGGGGAAAAAACTGTGCTTGATTCCTCCCCCCTCTTTTTTGGTGGGGTGTTTAAATTTCTTTGTTTCTAAGATGTGAGATATATATGTCATTTCTAGAAGTATGGAACTAATTGAGGAATATGTCCGGCTCTTGTTGAGGTGAATAGGGCAGATAAATAAAAAACTCCACTGAACGTAAATCTCCTCCACCAACATCAAAGAGACAAGATCCAGCTAAGTGTATTTGTATAATGCAGTAATTTATGCAGAAAGCAGCTTTTGTCAGCAATGCAACAAAGTGGCTTTGATAAATGTCCCCTAATTTATTGTCATGTATCTCAAATCAAAGTAAAACATTTACAGCCTGTATATTGAAAGAACCCAGGCCTGAAATACTTAAAGGCTCCCCCCCCCCTTTGGAAGGAGTGGAGGGGAAAAAAAAAAGCTAAGTTAGGCAAAAAGGTTACAAAGGATCTGTTCTGAATGTTAAGTACTTGATACAAATTATGGGAGGAAAAAAATGAACTGGAAATCTGCTTTAGGTTGTGGCTGAAAAGTCTGTAGAAATTCAGATTTGAGAAATCTCCATAGCTATTTTTTTTAACAGCAAAAGCAGACAACCGGCAAAGTGTACCTTAATTGCTCTTTATCTAACTTACAGCGCAATCCTGTTTAACCTTGCACCAGTGTAACAGTAGATGCACCATTGTAACAGCAGATGCACCAGTTGTAAGTGCACTTACACCGGTGCATCTATTGTTACACCGGTGCATCTACTGTTACACCGGTGCAAGGGTACACAGGATTGCGCTGACAATGATGCAGTGATGCAGAAACACTAAAGTAAAACAAAAATGGACAAAGGAAAGGTAAAATAATGGAGATGTGATTTCACAGAATCTCTGGACAAGGACTCTAGGAGAGACTCTGTCTGCCACCCTGGATCAAGTCCAGCTAAACTAATTCTAATATTTCTCCTTGGGAGGAACCCTGAGATTTGCTTTGAATGTCACGTTTTCCAAATGTCAGTGCTAGCCCTAAGCTAAACAAAGTCAACCAAATGTTTGCCCAAGAATTCTGATGTGCTTTCACTGATGAAGATTCCGTGGCGTGCTTTAGAGAGCTTTGTGGATCAGTTGACAGTGGTATTTGGCCAAGAAAGAGAATCTACCCTAGCTAGAGCTGAAAGAGTGAGCAAAGGCGTCTCTCCAGTAGGGGCGGGGCTGTGAGTTTCGCTCCGTCCTAGTCCCGTTTACCGAGCGAGCAGGAGGCGGCCCCGCCCCCTCACTGTCGGACCCATTCCCGTGCGGAGAAAGCAGCAGGCAGGGAGTCTCTTGCCTGCTGCTTTCTCCGCAGGGGAATGGCTCCGACAGTGAGGGGGCGGGGCCGCCTCCTGCTTGCTCGGTAAACGGGACTAGGACGAGCGAAACTTACGGCCCCGCCCCTACCGGAGCGGCACCTCTGCGAGTGAGGAGTACCTCCCCGTAAAACTGTACAATTCCCTGCTAGAGCTGAACCTAAAGTTTTCTGCAATGATCTCTGGCTGATTTTTTTTTTTTTTTGAGGGGGGAGGAATTCATTGGTGATGGGAACAGAAAGTATGAACTGCTCCCAGCCGCCTTGAGTGCCCTTGCTGGGAGAAAGGCGGGGTATAAATTATTTAAATAAATAAATAAATAAATGATGAGCCAACCTCTGCTCCTCCCATTTGAACTGGAATGGAAAAGGAAGAGGGGGGCAGAGTAGAAGAGGAGAGTAATGGAGTAGAGCATTGGACACAGTGGTTGCAAGTGGATGGATGGAGGTAGGCGTCACCTGGAAATCTGCTCTCTGCTGTGACCACATCTGTTGGGCTCATGGATGGGCCTGGATGTAGCATTGCTCAGACGGATTTTTTTTTTGGGGGGGGAATCATAGTGGTCATGAGCCAGTGGTAGCTGGATCACCACACTGCTGGTTCAGCCCCCTTAAATATGCCCCAGCTTTCACCACTTGTATTTCTCAGAGCACCAGTTGCTAAGAATGAGGACGGGACATTCGACTAACCCTATTAGAAACAGAATACAGGTGGGCCCCCATATCCACGGATTCGCTATCCACGGTTTCAGTTATCCACGGATCGTGGGGACTTTTACTTTTTTCCCAGTAAGCTTCGTTTCTTCCTTAAAGAAACAGGAGAAGCAGCCTCTGGCTGCTTATTACAGGCAAGTAGAACGAGACTAAGTACTAGAGAGGCTCTGCAAGGTTAACAGAAACCTTGCAGAGCCTCTCTAGGACTTAGTCTCGTTCTACTTGCCTGTAATGGAGGCTGCTTCTCTGTCTGTTTTAAGGAAGAAACAAAGCTTGCTGAAAGAAAAATAAGAGCTGGGGGGAGGGGCACGCACGCCTGCCCGCAGGGGAGGCAGGGCGGGGGCCCCTCAGGAAACCATGGAGGGGGTGTTCGCTCTTATCCACGGTTTCAAGTATCCACGGAGGGGTCTGGAACATATCCCCAGCGGATATGGGGGGAGTACTGTACTGGGGCAGATGGATGCAGCATTGCTTGTCTTAGGTGTTTATCCTCTGTTGCTATTATCGCTGTAAGGTTTTCTGAATGTGGGAAGGACAAGGTATAAATTATGAAATGAATCATGCAAAGACGGTGCTAAAAAAACATAGCAAAATGGCAGTTCTGAAGCCACATTCTCCAAAATAATTCAATTGAATGCCATAGGTGCATAACCCACTGCCGAATACGCACTCTGAATATTGCAGCTCTTGGTGCGGGTAGGGGGAGGAAGAAAGAGGAAAAAAAATGATTTTGGGTGACAAAATAGTCCCTTACCAATAGATCATTCTGTCTTTTAAAAAAATAATATCTCCATTAGAAAGTGCTTTAGAATTCATGGCATGTGAAGCAATAACATTTACTATGGGTTAGCTAGCAAGGGACCAATATAACTTTTATCAGTTGGTTTGAATGTGTAAGAAATATGTCCAAACTGGAGTGGATATATAGCTCTGTGGAGGCTTCCAGTTACTCAGATCTGCATTGTTTCATCTAGGACTAGACACACTCTGTGCCAGCAGACATAAATAATTCTAGATTTGGTGCTCAGATTCTGAAGAAGTTGTGCTAAGTAAGCTGATTTGCTTAAAGTGAATAATATATTTTTCGACCGAATGTAAGCCTCTTGCCCTAATCTAGCAGAGCGTTAGGT
Source organism: Plestiodon gilberti rubricaudatus (assembly GCA_026170595.1). Classification (NCBI taxonomy): domain Eukaryota; kingdom Metazoa; phylum Chordata; class Lepidosauria; order Squamata; family Scincidae; genus Plestiodon; species Plestiodon gilberti. The sequence goes on along the minus strand of JANXHW010000010.1, from coordinate 5,321,941 downwards.
GTGCTGGAGCCTATTTAAGTCACAGATTTTACTTTTGGGGGCTCCAAGATCACTGCAGACGGAGACAGCAGCCATGAAATTAAAAGACGCTTACTCCTTGGAAGGAAAGCTATGGCAAACTTAGACAGCATAATAAAAAGCAGAGATATCACCATGCCAACAAAAGTTCGTATAGTCAGGGTGATGGTGTTCCCAGTAGCAATGTATGGTTGCGAGAGTTGGACCATAAGGAAGGCTGAGCGCCGAAGAATAGATGCTTTCGAACTGTGGTGCTGGAGAAGACTCCTGAGAGTCCCTTGGACTGCTAGGAGATCAAATCAGTCAATCCTAAATGAAATCAACCCTGACTGTTCCCTGGAAGGACAGGTACTGAGGCTGAAGCTCAAATATTTTGGCCACCTAATGCGAAGAGAGGACTCTCTGGAGAAGACTCTGATGCTGGGAAAGACTGAAGGCAAAAGGAGAAGGGGAAGGCAAAGGATGAGATGGCTAGACAGCATCACCGATGCAACAAACATGAAAATGAGCGAACTCAGGAAGATAGTGGAGGACAGGAAGGCCTGGCAGGATATGGTTCATGGGATCACGAAGGGTCGGACACGACTTAACGACTGAACAACAACAACATGGTAGAGAAGTGCCACTTCTCCATGCTTGGAGGACAAGGGAAATCAGAATCGCACCCCCTATCCCCCCTCCCAAGCCAAATCACACATTGTGCCAGAGCTGGGACAAGGGCAGCCACTACAGAAGAGTTAGGAGCCAGAATTAGGAAGCACAAAGCCAGGACTTGGGGTCAATTGTATGCGTTACAATGGCACATATAGTTTTCCCCAGAATGTTTACTTCTGTTACCTAAAGAAGACATCCCCACACTGCAGTTTTCAACGGGAGAAGTTGAGGAGAAATCTTAACCCTTCCCTTCCCATTGGTCTCTAGGGATGTGCCGGAGGGTCCCCCCCCCGAGAACTGTCACATGTCTGATAGAAACTCAGGTGTCTTCCCTTGAAGATTCTTAGAAGTTTCTCCTTGGAAGGAATCTTTAACTGTCCTCCTGGGACATGGTCTCCAGTCCCCTAATCACCCTCCTTTGAACCTGCTCCAGTTTGTCAATATCCTTCTTAAACTGTGGGGCCTACAGCTATATCCCTTTCCCCCACTGGAGATTATTCATTCAATAGCTTTTGAGCCTTTTTGTTGTTTATTCATTCAGTCGCTTCTGACTCTTCGTGACTTCATGGACCAGCCCACGCCAGAGCTTCCTGTTGGCCGTCGTTCCCCCAAGGTCGAGTCCGTCACCTCCAGAATATCATCCATCCATCTTGCCCTTGGTCAGCCCCTCTTCCTTTTGCCTTCCACTTTGCCTAGCATCAGCATCTTCTCCTGGGTACCCTGTCCTCATTATGTGGCCAAAGTACTTCAGTTTTGCCTTTAATATCACTCCCTCAAGTGAGCAGTCTGGCTTTATTTCCTGGAGTATGGACTGGTTTGATCTTCTTGCAGCCCAAGGCACTCTCACCCTTCCTCCAAAAAGCTCTGGACAGCATCCACAAGTCCCACACACACACACACACACACACACACACACACACACACACACACACACACACACACACACATCATTTCACCCTCACATTAAAACTAAAACTAAAATATTGTGATTGGTCCCAGGTCAAGCAGTGCACATACTATTTATGGAGTACCTGAACCCAGTTCTCTCTGGTCCTAATTCGGTGCTCCAGTCTCTACACCATCCGGGCTAGCATCGTCTGGGTGGATACATTAGATTAGACAAAGAAAGCACTGGAGAGCCAATGATGTGATTAATGCCATATATAGTTTGCGACTCAGTTGAGTAGTCCAACTACCTACCTGGGAGCCTGGGAACCGGCTGTTATAAAGTCTATCTTCAGCGCTGGTAGTATAATATCCTTGAAGGAGATCTGTTTTAAAACCTTTTACAACCCATCTGTGCTCCCCCATTAGGCGAGCTCATGGATAAAACACCTTATTCACAGATACCAGTTTGTATCTGGTACTATAAACCAGAAAAATTGCAGATCCAGGCCTGCCGGTTAATAAAACCAAGACATGATTGTGAAAGTGAAAAGAGAGAAGTTGTAAAAAAAAGAATTTTTATTTTCCTGGTATGAACGTTTTGGCCTGCTGGAGACACAGTTTGCCATTCAGCCATATTAATGCCATGTTTAAAGAAGAACCAGACATCTTAATATACATTTTTTACGATGCATTAATACATCTTAAATTACAATGTACATTTTTTGTTAAGTATTGGACAGATGCTGACTATAATTTTATACACAATTTTGATACTTGGCTGGGTGTTGTTGTTTTTTTAAACTGCTCAACTTAATAAAGTTACAGTTTTTAAGTTGCAAAGAGTGTGCAATGGAATATATTCCTCCATATTGAACTGCATATAGAAGAAGAGCATGCACCAATTATGTGCATACATTGAAATTAACTCAGGGTGCTACAGCAACTGAAATTAGTGCAAGATAGACAATAATGGCATCTTGAATGTAGTGCTGGAGCACAGGTTATGATTGCCGTTGAGATGTTGACCAAAACAGGCTCATAAGGGTCAAGCCACCACAAACCCACTGTAATATATACAAGTATTATGTCCATTCAGAGCTGCTGGGTGGCCAAGCTTGTCTTGGTCTCTAGCTGTCGCAGCTCTTCAATCTAGAACAGTAGTTCTCAAACCTTTTAGCACTGGGACCCAATTTTTAAAATGACACTCTATCGGAACCCACTTACCTTTACGGGACTCTCAAACATTTATCGCCCTATATTTACACAAGCTTGTAAACTGCAGGAGCTCAGCTGTTCGCAGGGCAATTAGCAGCTATCTTGCAAACTGCAGGAGCTCAGCTCCTTGCAGAGCGATTAGCAGCTATCTTGCAAGCTACAGGAGCTTAGCTGTTTGAAGGGCAATTAATAGGTATCTGATTTTTGAATAGGCTCAGGGCTTGTGGCAATTACTTATCTGATCTTTCCATCACCTGGGACCCACCATAAATCAGGTCTCGACCAACCAAGTGGGTCCCGACCCACAGTTTGAGAAACACTGATCTAGAAGTTTCCGTAGGAGAATGAATCTTCTCAGCAACTGAGTAGAGCTTGTGTGCCTCTGTCTAGGATTTTCTCCGAAGGACAACCCAGAGTGTTGCTCTCCAGTAAGTGCTCCTTTGGCAGCCTCCCAACAGGAACATCTTCACGGTAGCAGTTCCTTGATCAAAACTTCCCAGGGCAGGAGAATTGTGAATCTCCATCCATGTTGTGTGTTTTTTCCTGGAAACACCCAAAGGAAGGTTCATAACATGACAATCTACTATCAAGGCAATACATGTTCTCTGATTATGGAAGAACCCTGTGTGACAACTGACAGAAGCTTTAAATTCCTCATTGAAAATCGAATTGCATGAATTCACTCTAAAAATACCCGTTTGCTGAATCAAGAATTCACGAGGTTAAGAGAAAGTTTTATTTTCTTTCTTTCTCCACTCCATTATTTTGTTCTTTCATTTTTTCCCCCTTCTGTCTGCCCACCCAATAAGACCTGAACATTTTCAGACCAGGGGAAAAGGGTGCAATTCCAGAAAGAATCTTGGAAGCTCCAAGGTTAGTAACATGTAGGTGGGAACCACAAGGGTTTATGCTGATGTTCGCACTATAACTCACATAACTTGCATGCTGGTTTGCAGCAGTGTAACGATATAATTTGGCGCCCGGTTCAGGGGGGGGGGATTTTGCGCCCCTAGGGAAGTTAAGGGAAGCTCCAGGGGCACAACCTCCGGGGGAAGGGGGCGACCTCCGGGGGGGAGGGGGCGACCCGGCGGGACCTTGCACCGGGCACCCACCCACCCCCCAGCGCGAACCTGACCAGCTTACCTCCAGCGTGGTGCGTTCAGTGAGTTCCGTTCGCGCAGTGCAGTTCAGGCACAGCAGAAGCGGAAGGGAGTGTGTGTGCCCCCTCCTTCAATTCCCCGCCTGCCGTCTCGAGTCGGACTCCTTGCCCGCGCAGTCAGCAGAAGTAAGTGAAGAGTAATGTGTCTGAGTACTGTGTGTGTGCCCTTGCCGTGCCGGTGCCCCCTCCTTCCTTCAATTCCCCGCTGACTCGAGTCGGACTCGAGAGACTCGAGTCCGACTCGAGTCCGGCGCTAGCACAGCGGCTTTGCCGCAACCCCTCCGCAGCAGGTGGCGCCTGGTTCGACTGAATCACGCGAACCACCCTAGTTACGCTACTGCTTGTTTGTTATGCTACATTTCTGATAGTCTGCAATAAACAGCGAAGTGGCGCATGGCAAGCTCAAGGAGCAAGATGAGGAATGTCTCTCCTGCTTGGGAGTGGTGAGCTATGAGGTGACCTGTCACCCGATTTATCAGCATCTCCCAATTTCAGCTGAATGCCTCCTGCTTTCTCATCGTACATTATGTAACATTAGATCCCCGAAACCATGCTTGACCGCTTTGTGGAGGCCAATTAAATTGAACATAGGGTAATTTTATATGGAAACTCTCAAGCTCGTGCTAGGGAAGGTAGAGAAAGATAATGGCTCCAGATAGAATTGATTGTGCAGATTTCGTTCTTGCCAAAGTCTTAGCCAGAGGAAACAGACAGACTATGGCCACCATGCAACGTACTTGGATATCGGCTCAACAAGTAATCTGTGAGATGTTTCTACATCGTTTGCCATCCTGACACCCCCGTTCATTGGCTTAGTGGTTAAGACACTAAACTGCAGACCAGAATGTAGGCAGGACAGCAGTTCAAAACCCAAGTGCCTTGTGACAGTGTGAGCTACCGTCTTTGGCCCCAGCTCCTGCCAACTTATTTATTTATTTATTTCCCACATTTTTATACTGCCCTTCCTCCAAGGAGCTCAGAGTGGTGTACATATTTCCTCCCCTCCTTTTGTCCTCACAACAACCCTGTGAGGTAGGTGGGGCTGAGAGATAGACTGGCCCAAGGTCACCCAGGAAGCTTCATGGCTGAGCGGGGATTTGAACCTGGATCTTCCAGGTCTAAGTCTGACTCCCAAACCACTACACCATCCTGGCTCCTGGAACCTAGCAGTTTGAAAGCAAGAAATTGCAAGTAGATTAATAAGTACCGCCTCGACGGGAAGGTAACAGTGTTCCGTGCGCCTCAGCGTTGAGTCATGCTTCCAGATGACCACGGAAGCGTCTTCGGACAGTGCTGGCTCTTTGGCTTTGAAACACAGATGAGCATGGCCCCTAGAGTTGGTAACGACTACCTTTTGAGCGAGGGGAACCTTTGCCTTGATGCAAATTTCTAGTTTCTTGGTTATTTATTATTTATTTATTTAATAAATACTGCATGAGTTGAGAGAGAGAGAGAGAGAGAGAGAGAGAGAGAGAGAGAGAGAGAGAGAGAGAGAGAGAGAGAGGAGTTTCATATTCCAGCTGCCATTTCTCAAAGTCGTTTTTTCTTTTTTTTTCTTTTTTGCATTCGGACCCATTTAACATAACACTAATTCTTTCTGTTGACTAAGGTTAGCGATGAAACTTTATCCCTTTACTTTTAAAGCAGAGACAGCTGTTGGTAGCTGCTGCGCACATACGAAAAGAACTCCGTCCAAAATATGCATGTTGAACTGAGTGCTTTGGATGTGTCGTATGTTGTATGACAAGACCGCAAAAACCGAGAAAATCCCCCAAAACATATTAATTATTTCAACTGGAAACTCTTATTTTCTTAAAATGTGGATCGCCTTTGAATGTGTCGTCTTGAGGAGAAGGTCATGTTGGGTTTTGAGATTTTTGGGGAGGATGGAGGGAAACATCTTTATTGTGCTGTGCTTGTGTTTATGTGGCCCACATTTTTGGACACATGGTTTCAGTTTAATGTGTAACACTAAAATGAAGAAATGCAAATTGCCAATAAAGAGCCTCTTCAATAGAAAGCATAAGTTTGCCGAAAAGCTGGAAACTGTTCAAATAATTAAAATATGGAGCTTGGATATCTCTCTCTCTCTCTCTCTCTCTCTCTCTCTCTCTCTCTCTCTCTCTCTCTCTCTCTCTCTCTCTCAATCTCTCTCTCCTAATTGTGCCAATTAGTTTCAGCACTTTCATAGATCAATGCACGCATTTATGAACTCAGAACAAATAACCAATTCTTTGGGTTGCTCGGTTCATATACCCCTAAACTTTGACAGTTCTTAAGCTCTGTCTCTCCTTCAAAACCCATGTGGAATGTGCCATAAAAGATTGCACATTCCTTCCTATGATGATGAACTTCATCCATGGTATTCCTGTGACGAGGTTCTTGTCTTCCCAGCAGGGGCAGAAGGAGCCAAGGCATCACCAAGTAAAAACCAGAACAAGCAAGAGACCCCTAAATGCTGAAAAACAGTACCAAGCATTCCAGGTTCCAATACTGCTCTTAATGCCTGTTGAATAAAATCATTTTTTCCTCAATGATATTATTTTCCTAATGCCTGTGTAATAAAAAAATTGGCTTGCTTTATTTCTTATCTTGCTCTGGACAATTTTCAGTGACAAAAACAGTCTACATTTTGAGTGCAAGCATCTATTTGTTAAGAGTCCTACCCCCGCCTTGAGTCCTACACGTGCTTTAAGAGCAAATGTTCAAATCCAAAAGCGATTTTGCGTTTGCATGGAACTGAATCGCCAACGTGTCACTTTCCTGTTTGTACAGGGAAATGAAATCTGTTAAGTATCTTGAATAATTTATTTATCAAAACTTCATTGTATTTTTCACAGGGGATTCGTGAAGAAAAATAACATTTGTGTTGCAAGGAGGGCTCGGGTGAAGGCAACCCCACAACTGGAAATCTAATTAGCAAATGGAAATCTAATTAGCACCTCTTTGCTGGTGGGCTGTTTGAGCTTTCCCCAGAATTCATATGGAGCCTTAAAAACCCATATTTGTACGCCTGAAGTGATCCTTTATTTTGGAGTCCCACAGCAAACTTGGGAAGCAACAGCCAAGTTTTGTTGCTCATTTCTTAGTTTTTTCCCAATTAAAGAATGCCCATTCATCACAAGAGACTGTGAGCTCATACCTGCCAAGGAATGATTATTCCAGCAAGGAATACTGTGAAATACTGCTCACAGTTCCGATTGACATATCATCCATCCATCCATCCATCCATCCATCACAGATGGAAAAGGGCCACTAACATGACCAAGGGCTGAAAGCATCTTGCCTTTGAGGAAAGGCAATGGTCTATCAATGGTTATTAGTCATGACAGTTGGATGGAAACTCCGTCTTAGAGGTAATGTGGCTCTGTTGCATGTGCGCCATGCTTGGGGGCTTCCTTCAGGCACCTAGTTGGCTGTTGCGGAACACAGATGCTGGATTAAATGAACCTTTGATCTGATCCCATAGGGCAGTGGTTCCCAATCTGGGAGGCGCAGCTTCCAGGGGAGCCAAGGAAACCAACCAGGGGAGCTGCCGAGTGCCACAGAATCCTTGCGGAAAACAGTGCAATGCCAATTGGCAGGCATCAACATCATGTAATGGGGAGCTGCAGCCAATGGTCGCCAATGGTCAAGGAAGCCGCAGGTCAAAAAGGTTTGGGAAACACTGGGCTAGAGGTATTTTTATGTTCTTAAAGCCCTTGATGCTGACCACTGGGGAGACAGAAAGTATGATAACTAAACCTGATTGATTTGATCTTAATTCCAGGTTAAAGTCTGCATTTCCTCTTCCTGAAGGGCAACCATGTGGCTTATTGGGAACAATCTCAGTTTCAGGAAAAATCCCCGTAATGCAAGGGAAATTGGTCTAAAGGCACCTTGGATGCTGTCCAAAATGACAGGCCTTATATTAGCCCAAGCCAACTCTGAGGCAATTTCTAATAAAATGAAATGTCGGGTTTTGCCGATTTTTAAGAAGTCATTCCAGAGTTTGTTTAAGTAGCTTTACGGGACTCTCAGGTAAGAAACCTGCCATTCATTACCGTGCAGATGAGATGCAATATATGAATGACTGATGTGCGAAGCAATCAGGATGGATTATATGACAAGGCTACAATAAATATTTATACGCAACCCTCTTCCTCACAGAGAATTTCTCTGTCATTTCATTTAGCAATGAAAAACCTAGAACAATGGAACTAATGTCTACATTGTTCCATTGCTAAGTAGTATATCTAATAAGGAAAAAGAGCTGAACGAGCCAAATTATTTATGAACACAACAGTGCGGCAATTAAAACAAATGTGATTTTCTAGATCAAAACTTCTGCCTGCTAATTGCTAGATGGCACCTATCCGAGTACGACAAGTTTCCCTTCCAGCAGTTTCACTTTCATGATACATTTTGCAAACCTCCGGAGACCAGTCCTGAGAGCTGACACGATGATGGTTAGTCTGAAACGCAGTATCGCTATCAAGCGCTTGAAATCCTGCCGAGATGAACTGTCGCAAGGCAGGCCTTTGAGAACAATTGGTGTTCCTTGCCACAAGCATTTTGCTTGCAATGCGAGTCTGATGAAAATAATTTCCTGGCACGTAGTTCCAAGGTATATGGCTGTGACCATAGGCAAGCAGGCTCTGAGAGGGGGAGGGGGATCCTATACTCCTCTGGTAGTTATATGGCTGGTGGCTACCATGGCTTTCAGCACCCATCAGATCAATAACAGCCCTCTTTGGGATGGTCTGTGCATAAACTCAGGCAGGAAACATATGGGCCATGGTAGCTTAGTGGTTAAGATGCTGAACTGCAGATCAGAAGGTCTGTAGGACAGCAGTTCGAGACCCGAGTGCCGACTGACGGGAGTGAGCTCCCGTCTCCTGTCCCAGCTCCTGCCAACCTAGCAGTTCGAAAGCAAGAAATTGCAAGTAGATAAATAGGTACCTTAGTGGTTAAGATGCTGAACTGCAGACCGGAAGATAGGCAGGACAGCAGTTCGAGACCCGAGTGCCGTAGTGAGCTCGCGTCTCCTGTCCCAGCTCCTGCCAACCTAGCAGTTCAAAAGCAAGTTCAGAAAGGAAAATGGGAGATTCTTTGCCCTCTCCTCCAGCCTGCAAAACTCTGAACATATACTAGGATAATGAATTCTGAAGGTTTGAATTTGACTCCAGGAAACGTTTTGGGCAAAGTCAAAAATCAAAATCCAAGGTGGAATTCAATAGAGGTCGATTCCATACGTATCTGTCATTGAAAACGGAGTCTGCGGTATCTGTTTTTAGGCTCAAGAGACAGTTAGATTTGAGGATAGTTTGCGAACAGTTCTCACCTCCACCTTTACCTGTTGGACAGCATCTTCTGAGAATTCTTTGGAAAGTAAAAAGTCTTTGTCTATGATTATGGAGGCTTCCATCAAGCCATTGCTTTGTTTGAGCAAAAACGAACGCAACGTAGGATTTGTATATGCTCCGTACTTAACTAAACTCTGAGAGCTTCTTTCATTTCCTGAAGTATGGAATTTCTCTCTCCCTCCCCCCATCCATCACTGTGAATGATCTCAGCTGCTATCAAATGTCCCCCCCCAATTTTTTTTTTAATTTCACATCCACTGACAACATGAGATGATCGAAAGCTGAACTTTGCCTCGCCTGCTGTACGACAGGCAGTCACACGTCAGCCAAAGAACTTGTAAGGCTCACTTCTCTGCTAACTGGAGCTGCAAGTCAAATGTTCCCAGCCTTGTTTATTTGGTAGGTTTGCAAATAATTCTGCATAGCCCGTTCCGAGACCACACTACGCATTCGATTAAGGGACTGGCCGGAACACAAGAAGTCAACTGGAAGTGTCTCTTGCAAAATAGCGGCACAAGCAGACCAACAATTTAGCAATTGGAAGAATTATAGCATTGGTTACAAGTCAAGAAATAGTATCATCAGAGGAAATTGTGCAAAAAATGAAGGAACAGACACCTCTGTAGTGTTTGCCCCAGAGTGAGGGGAGTTGATAAGGTATTAAGGGACATGTGGCACCCAGTTCCTAAGCTCTGTGGCCTGCTTTCCATCAGATGCCTTTCGTTGCAAGGGAGGCTTATGCCTACACAATGAAAACTCTGGATAGGATCGAGATGTCCATCCTACTCAGTTCATTGTTGTAGGCATTCACATAAACACACATAGACGGACACATGCCTGAAGCATTGGTTTCTCACGACGCAATCGAACTCTTCACCAGTGCTGGCGCTGCAGCCTCAGAGCCGGCCTAGGGTGTCGCCCAGAGGACAGTGCCATGGAACAGGTAAGTCCTGATCTGAGGGGAGCTGGGGCTGGAGAAGGGAGGATGGGGATGGAGCGTAACAGGGTGGAGAAGGGGCAGATCAGGCCTGAGAGGGGGTGGGAATGGCGTCCTCATTGGCTTCTCATAGAGCAGTGGTGGCCAACCTTTCAACATGAATGCTGGCCCTTTAAATGGTTGCATAGGTGAGGGCATTTCAGCAGGTGCAGCTGCTTTAGCAGCACCATCAGCACTTGCAGCTGCCAAGATTCTGTCTTCTACACAACTCTTAAGAACACAGTAGCCCTAATGGTGGAAGGTTGGCCACCCCTGTCATAGAGCTTCTCGGTTCTGTGCTGCTGAATTAGGTGGTTCAGGTCTGAGGAGGCGTCCCACATGGCATGAGTGGCTGGAAGAGCCAAGCTCGTCGAGGCCCGGCCTGATGAAAACGCCTCCCCTCATCCCGCCATGGGCCAGCTTCAACCTCGGTGGCCAAACAGCCGACCGCAGGCCTGGAGAATGCTTTGCAGGACCAGGGCCTTCGAGCAAGGCAGCTGAAGCAGAGGGGATTTCTCGCAGGATCAGGTCCTTGGAGCACTGGAGGTGAGACATGGGAGGGGCTTCCAGTATATAACTACTCGTCCCCAGCCGTTGAGGAGGCTCAGTTTAGGGTAGGCAGTTGAGCTGTGTAGATGGCTGGCCTGACTGTGACCCAGCTCTACTCTAGAGGAGGCCAGGAGAAGGCTGGAGGGTGCTGTAAACCCCCTTCCCTGGACCCGCATCACCTTGCGGGTGATGCTGGCTAAAGATACCCTTCCCTGGGGTGCGGACACAAGGCTTACATAAAATAATAAAACACAAGAAATGTGCATCTTTGGGGGGCAAAGGGGGAGTGTGTTTCACAATACAAATGATAGCCTTGCACATTTATTGAATCCACATTACAGGTTTTCATTTGCCCAGAAACAAATGTTTTCACATTTCAAAGTGCACAACATCTTGAAAGAAAGAAAACGAACACAACTCCCCCCCCCAAAAAAAACAACTGTGAAGTCATTGTATTAAAAATTACTGCTAGTGGGAGAAAAAAGTTCCAAAGCTTGAACTTGTATAGATGGAAAAAGGAACACAGATAGAGGAAATAGATAAATATGTGTCATGTACAATGGCTTTGTTTTCCAAAATGATAGATTGTTCCGGAGGAGCGGTTAACAAACAAATGGTCATCTTTGCCCATTGCAGCCAGGTCTTTAACATGCCTCACCTCACCGGCTGTTCTGCCAACCCAAAGCTAACTCACAATAGGTCTGTATCATAGGGAAGTGCTATCCATTGTTAAGTGTGATAATTTATCGTCATTGAGGGTAAAGGAACAATTTCTGTTCTTTTCCTCCTTTTTGAGCAAAGATGTACAAGCTAGATAATTTCCAAGTTTAGATATTTGCTGTGGGTTAGAGTCAAATAATTTTTTTTTCTCCAAAGATGGATCATATGCAGGAAAGAGAAAGAAAGAAAGAAAGAAAGAAAGAAAGAAAGAATTAAAGAAAGAAAGAAAGAAAAAGAGGAGTCAAGCAGATGAAAGAATATGTTGCTTTAGATAGCTATATTTGTTTCTTCTGTGCAAGATACATTTCCATTTAGTCTGGGATCAGCTGACTCTATGCAAGTTTCCAGATATCAGTAACAGAATACAGATAACCGTGATTGTTGATGGTTATTGTTGATTGTGATTGTTGATTGTGATTGTTGAATTGTAGTCATGATTGTCTAGGTTCTATTGCATGGTGTGTTTGCATACTACCAAAGTCTTCCTTTTTTTTTTTTTTTACCAAAAATGTATTATTAGGTGTAAATTTAAAGGAGTACATTTTCTTCTCTGCATTACTAGCAGAATATGTTGGAAGGCTAGAAAAGAGAAGGGAAGAAAGAAAAAAAACTAATTAGTAACTTGAGAGAAAGGAATGGTGGAAATTCACAAAAGAAGCAGAGAGGCGCAGAAACCCTGGAAAAATTAAAGAAAAAACGTAGAGGTTTCCAAATGGGAATTTGAGGAGTGGCAAACTGGAGACACAAAGCTAATAATAAAAATTGACTGAAATAGAACAGCTGAAGGAAATCTGCCGGATAGCCAGTGGGTCCATTCGAATATTAGGCAAGAAAAAGTGTCCTCTATGACAGCTGTTTGAGAGAAACCACATAATTTCTCTTCTTTAGTCTTCATTACAGCAAGAATTGGCCCAGAAGACGATAACACTTCACCTTCGTTCCTAAGACATCCAGAAGTCTAATCACAAACAGGTGGTGTCAAAATTTCCAGGTCACCAAAGGGTCTAGGCTGGTGGTTTTCTGTCCAACCCCATTAAACGCCTCCCCCCAACCTTTGAGATAGATTTTTGTTTCCAGGCTCTGTCTCCTGAGCCTCAGGGTTTGAACTACAGGGGACAACAGCTGCATATCCCAGGGGACAGCTAACGATGGCGAACAGATTGTCTTAAAGACGATTTGGTCCACCATTCGTGATCTTCTCACTGAAGATCTCTTGAGGAGCTTCTCCAGAACACAATCTGAAAACCACTAATGGTGATGGGTCCATAACCTATAGAGCAGGGGTTCTCAACCCCTTCCTGAACGAGTACCACCTCTCTACTCTCCTGTTGCGTACCACCGGAAGTGACTTCCAGGTTTTCAGAGGCCAGCAGGAGCCTCTTGGGAGAGAAAACATGCCGCCGAAAGCACCGCATCATAGTGGGGTTCCGGTGGTCCAGAGATCTGAGTATCACCAGCAGTCGGCCGAAGTACCACTGGTGGTACTAGTAGCACTAATTGATAACCCCTAGTTACATGCATAAACCCCATGTGTTGTATGCATAAAGTCCCTGATTAAATCTTTGGCATCTCCCGTAGGGCTGGAGGGAAAAATAATCCTGTCTGAAACCTTGAAAAGCCTCTTCCAGTCCCTGTAATTAGCTAATATGAGCTAGGTGGACCCGTGGCCTGCTTCAGCATAAGGCAGATTCATCGGCGCTAGGCTAATGAGTATTAATTAGGGATGGATCCAGAAGATTCCTTAAACGATGTCTACTGCATCCACCACAAGACGTACTGTCACTTGGGTGATGGTTGAGGCATGGCGTTGAACTTTGCTCCAGAGAGCATAGGAGACAGCGATACAGGGTTGGACCCGACTGTTCATCAAGCGAAGAGCTCAGAGCTACAGTACAGCAGGAATGGAGACTGCAACCCTCTGCCTTTTGAATGATTCATGTAAAACCTAGCAACAGGCCCAATGCAAGATGGTTGAGATAAGAGAATAACTACATACAGCTGAGGTTTGCATACATCCAAACGTCAATGGGAGCTGGCTGGGCCAGTTTGTTGCCAACCCCCTTTGGTCTCCCAGGCTCGTAAGTAAACTTGTGTTAACAATTATGGATGTCTTGCTCATAGCTCCTTCAGGGTGAGCTCTGCTTTGTGCTTACCACAGGCATTTTGTTTTCTTATTAGCTACGAACATCAGAGGAAACTCTGTCCAATCACTTGGAGAAGGATACAGCGATCGCTTGAGGAGGGTGAGAGCTATGTACTTTAGTCCAGGCTACAGTGTGAGAAAAGACTGGGCAAAATGCATGACTCTGAATGTTGATTTTCTCTAATCTTTCACTGCCAGTGCGATTGAGAGTGAATGCAAACAGATGTTACGTTCTTCCAGCATATCTCCAGTGATGATCTGCAGCCCCAACAGCAAACAAATCCTGCATCAAGGAAATGCAAATTTCATGCACGGTGAAATATGCATACATTTGCCTTATGCGAATAATATATTCCGATTAAAATATTGAGGTTTAAATTATTTATTTAACCCCCTCCCCATCCATCATGACTCAGCAAGCAGGGTACCATTGGACAAAGAACCTAGAATAGGAAGTTGTTACTAGGACCCAATGGGCTTAATTACAGATGATACTGGCTTTACACATCAATCATGAGAATACAGGAGCCCTGCTAGATCCAGTCAATGGTCCATCTCGTCCAGCATCCTCCTCCACAGTGGCCAATCAGATCCTTCCATGACTTCCTACAGTTGCACCCTAGTAGCTGATTGACTTGGAAACTGGGGGGTGCCATAAAGTCACAGTTGCTACTCATATGTTCTTGGTCAATTTGTGTGCTTAGATTTTCCTTTCTCCACATGGAATTAAAATATATACCGTATTGGTCTAAGACTCACTTTTTTCTCCTAATTTAAGTTTTTAAACTAGGGGTGCGTCTTATAATCAGGCATAAATTTAATGCCAGTGATTTAATTAAAATTTTTTAATAGCACCAAACTTTAAGGGTGCGTCTTATAATCAGGTGCGTCTTATACTCAGGACAATATGGTATATGTTTCAGTCCTATTCCCTGATGACATTGCTAGGATCAGAGACTTGCCTTTTTTTTATGAACCTTCCTCATACTCCATCAGAGAACCATTGGCCGCTTTCTCTGTAATCTACCAAGCAAGGTTTTCTTTATGGTTTGAGCACTAGAGGACTTGGTCAGCTCTCAATGGAAGAGCATTGTGGCATAGCACATTAGTGCAGCATGTCTCAAAGTTCTCCCCCTGAGTACAAGAAGTCATAAGTTTCAAAGATTTAGGCAATACGAGTAGAGAAGCCATATAAAAAAAGAAGAAGAAGAAGAAGAAGAATCCAGCCAGAATAAAAACAATGTCTGATCCTCCTTGCGTATTCCAAAGATTTTAGAACTAGCAAGACAGGCAGAAAATCATTGTCTTGCTAGTTCTAAAATCTTTGGAATACGCAAGTAGGATCGGACATTGTTTTTATTCTGGCTGGATTCTTCTTCTTTTTTTTACATGGCTTCTCTACTCGTATTGCCTAAATCTTTGAAAGTAATTGCTGGCCATGAAAGCTTTCGAACAAAAATGAAGTCATAAGTGTTGGCGGGGGTGGACAGGGGTGGTGGTGTGATCGCGGGAGGACCGCCACCATTGCTGAGGTTGTCATGCCCCTTAAGGGGGTAGTGGCCATTTCCAGTTTTCCTGGTGAGTTGCGATCCACCACTTTGAGAACCACTACATTAGTGGAAAATAGGAAATCATTTTTCTACCCAACCTCGCGGCTGCAAGCAAACGCTGCACAACCTCCCGTTTCCACTCTTACAAATATATTCGTGAACTAATCTGAAATTATCTGGAGACATTTTTGGTTTAAATTACTGCATTCTGCTTGGGAATATGATAATTAAGCAGAAGCTAGACCCTTAGAAATACAACATGGTCTTATCTCCGTAACACTGCCTTGATTAAGCCATGGCGGCTGGGAAAAAAGAGCGATTACAATAGGCGGGTATGAATAACAACATCCAAAATGAACACCATAAACAGATTTTATTGGGATGAGCTGGAGGTGTTGTGGATGAGACTAAGCTTGGAAGCCAGTAGAATTTTGTATTTTATTTCTCCCCCCCCCCGAGTTCATACCTTTTTGACACTGCAGTCGGACGTCGCAACATTACGACTTTCCAACCATATCTAAAAGGCCAATTTCAGGTTTATTCCTCTTCACAGTTTATGGCCATGGTTCAGCAGGTGTAAAGCAGTAATAGCTTCAGTCCAAGCTTGGAAACTTGCCAGTAACAGATGTGTTCAGTCAAATGACTAATTGAAAACCTTAAACAAAACCAGCAGCTTGAGTATTTTGCCTGCATAATAAAGCGCAGCTGATAAAGGCGGAGGAAGAAAAAAACTGCACACACAAAAAAACCCCTCTCATCACCAATGCCATTAACAATCATGAGTAAAGATGAAAACAACGCATGGTTTATTCTGCAAATGAAGGCCTATAACAAGAGGACGTCCCAGGAGTCCATTACCAATTTTAATAATACATCAAGGAGTCTGAGCAAACAGTTTGTATGTGAAAGCCAAACACAGCAAACTACTTACAGTTACCGCATCGAGAGACAACTCCCAGCGCTATGAATTTAACAAATTTATAAAGGTACATAACATGATAGCTATTAGCTAAATTAAAAGAAAGCTATTATAGACGGCAGGCTTGCACCGTTTCCTCCGCCAACAGCACCCACCGAGCCGAAAACCTCCCATTTCCAATGAATTTCCCTTTTACAAGGGAAAGTGCTGGAGTCGGAGTCAAATTATGTGCATGAATAATAAAATGCCATCTAATTAAAAACTGTCGTTAAATATGCAAAAAAATCCCACCCCACCCTCCTAATGATAATGAGACTGTACAATACCTCTGAGCTTAGCACTTTATAAATTACTCAGAAGTGGTAGCTGGCTTGACCTGAACGGTAGATAATGGAATGGCTTTGAAAAATGTTTGCCGGTGCTTCCCATGATGCTTTGCTTTTGACGGCAAAAGTAAACAGTTTATCCTTGCTTCTGGTAGCACATGGACATTAACTTTCATTATCAGCCCTGACTCCTGGATTAATAGAGTTTTAATTCAAGGTGGACTTTGAATGGAGAGAAGGCACTTGGAAGGCGAAGGTGACTGAGGCTGGCGTTTCTAGCGATGTCTTTGCATCAGCTCCCAAAATATAACCTTCTGGGAAATGTTCTAAACTCACATGGCACCACTGGGTGTCCGCTTTACACATTCATCCTCTCACATTCAAGAATATTCTTTGAACGTGCAACACAGGTAAGCCAAAATGGAGGGAAACATCTCTAGGTGTTGACGTCATTGAGAATGCATTGCTACAAATGGGACCTGAGTGCTCCTACAGATGAAGTTTCAGCAAAATGACTGTGGGCCTAATCCTATCCAATTTTCCAGCGCCAATGCAGCCACAAAGCAGCCCCAAGGTAAGGGGACAAACATTGAGGATGTCTCTGTGACTGCCCCCCCCCGCCACGGGATGCAGCTCGCGTCCCGTTGGCACAGCTGCATCAGTGCTAGAAAGTTGGATAGGGTTGGGCCCTGTATCATGTACCTTCAGACTATGTCCTAGACAGAGGCGTAGTAACGCGGCCCCCTACTGGGGGTTGCAGACTGCACTGCTGCCCCCCACGGAAGCTACACCCCTGGGTGATGTAACCCAGAAGCCACGCTCCCCAGCAGGTGATGCCAGTGGCCTCCGAGAGGCTGAAATCAACCCCAGGGGGCAGTCAGGAGAGCAGGGAACACTTTCCCCGCCCTTCAGAAACCTCCAGAGGCCTTCGCAAGCCCTCCAGAGGCCGAAGAAACAGAAAAAAAAGCCAAAAAAGCGACACAGAGCCGCCGCCGCCGAATGCCACCGCAGGGGTGAGTGCTGCCCCCCCCGCTGCCCCTTGGCCTTGCTGCCTGGGGGCGGATCATCCCCCACCCCCCTATTTCTACGCCACTGTCCCTAGACCTGGCCACGCATGTCATATTGCTTGGAGAAACCTCCTGTATTGGGGCACTGCCCCTGCAGACAAGCACTGAATATACCGATGCCTGGGAAGGCCTCTCTAGTTGGGGCATCCGAGCAGGGCTGTGACTAGCTGGTGTGCTGGTGTGGCTAGCTGGTGTGCTCCCCTTCACTCCTTCCCCATCACTCAGGCATCCGTGTTCAGCGTTGCATCTGACGATCTGTCAGTACCTTAGCGATGAGAATCGGAGGGCATCAGCAAGTGACCCTAACAACCAGAATTGCATAGCAATTTCAAAGATTCCCAATAACGTTTACATTTCCTAGATCAGGAAGGGTTTCCCCCTCCCCCTGAAGTGTACGTATTTATTTTTTTAAAAGCAAACACTATTTAATAAAAAGAGGGATTTTCTATTTGCAAAATACCTTTAGATTTTTATTTATGTTTTTGGAAAAAGGCAACAGACCTGTTTTTCTCAGTGTGTTGCTAGGCAGTGTCATCCAGACTGATCTGTGCCTACAATGTATATTTCATCTCAAGTCAACAGGCGTTTGAGTCACTTAATAAATTTTTTAACAACCCGGTAGACGAGACGGTTTCATCATTCATTCAAAGGAACAACAATACACTTGTAAATGGAGCGTTCATAGCTTTCACTTCCAAGTGACCTTAACTAAGTCTAGTTTGTGTGTGTGTGTGTGTGTGTGTGTGTGTGTAACAAAATTGGTATCACAGGCTTTTTCTTCTCTTTAAATAATTATAAGCATGGATTCGTGTGTGTGTGTGTGTGTGTGTGTGTGTGTGTGTGTGTGTGTGTGTGTGTGTGTGTGTGTGTGTGTGTTTTAATAAAGATATTTAAATTCTGTGTGGCAATTCTTTACAAGCACAAGCACAGCTTAACAAGCTGAGCAGAGCACAAGAGGAGATGGCATCAGTTTAATATCTAGTGCAGCTAAAGGGCAAGGTTGAATACCAGGGTCTTATTCAACCTCCAGCTTTAAAATTGACACTTGGTGACACTGGCGTCACTGCAGGGGGGGGGGCGGAGCTCTAAGTTCCGCCGCGGTCTGAGCCTCCGCTACACGGGTGCATGAAGCAGCCCCGCCCCCTTCCCTTCGGAACCATTCAATGCGATGAAAGCAACGTGCAGGAGACTCCCTGCGCGTTGCTTTCAACGACTTGAATGGCTCAGAAGGCGAGGGGGCGGGGCCGCTTCATTCACCAGTGTAGCGGAGGCTCAGACCGTGGCGGAACTTAGAGTTCCGCCCCCCCTGCAGTGACGCCAGTGCTTGGTGACATATGCTAGTTACTGGCAGAAAGAAAGGAGTGGTGTGTGTGTGTGTGTGTGTGTGTGTGTGTGTGTGTGTGTGTGTGTGTGTGTGTGTGTGTGTGTGTATGTATGTGTGTGTGAGTGAGTGAGTGAGTGAGTGAGTGAGTGAGTGAGTGAGTGAGTGAGTGGTGCCAGGGCCCTTGCTGGGACCCTTCATGTATCCAACTAAGGTAGTTGACTTATGCCCCAATCCTATCCACCTCCCCACTGGTGTAACTAGCGTGGGGGCAGGTGAGGTCTGGGTCACAAAACTAAGCCCCTCAAGCCTTGAGGCTATTCATTAGGGCTGCCACATTATGAGAAATGGATTGAGGTTTTTTTGCAAATAAATAAATAAAATATTACTTATACATATATTCTTTCTAGATCACCTTTTTAAAAGTCTCATAAAGTTAGGTGGGTCCCGATGAAATGTCATTTTATAAAGTGGGTCCCGGGACTAAAAGGTTTGGAAACCATTAGGGTAGACAATACTGAGCTCTCCATGAGAGGTCATTCTGCCAGAGAATTGTTAGCATGCGATGCTGGAGATTGAATCGAAGACCTTCTGTTTGCAAAAACATGTGTGATACAACTGAACTATGGCCTTGCTCCTGCTACCACTCAACATGGCTGACTTCCACTGACTGATGTTCTATGCTACCACACTGTGTAAGAAAAAGGTGTGTTTGGACATCATCTGTTGTGGTTTCCAGCTACACCTGTAATTGGGCAAAAACATTTCAAAAAGAATGGTGATCTAAGCCTGTGCTTAACTCCTGTCCTTTAATAAGAGCTTCCAAGAAGAATAAAGAAAGGAAGAAATCACTCACAAAAAATAACCTTTCTATATCATTTGCTTACCTAGGGTATCAAGTACATATGACCTTTTATTTATTCAACCATAAACGTGAGAGCTCATTGAGAGTGCATAAAATTCAAAGCCACCTGTGGTCACCATGGAAACCACTCTGTTTGCTGAATATTTTTCTTTTTCTTAATGCATATTAGAGGCTATTGGCAACCAGAGGAATACCTGAGCTACGCGGGCCTGATAAATTGAACTAGTTAGCATAGCTCTTACCATTTTAAGGACCCCAGAAACGAGGGCTGATGGAAATCGCTATGATGATGAATAAAGGCATATGCATGCTTAGCATGAATATTAATAGCCTGCTTTAATTTGGCCAGAACCTCCTCTCGCAAAATCTTTATTTCCCTCATTTCGTGTTGTCACACTCTCGCGTGACAAAGAAATGGAATTCAGGGAAGGGCAACATGGAGGAGGGGCAAGTCTATGAAGATACCACCAGGCTTGAGTATCAATAGCTCCCTCTAGGCAGGGGTGGACCAAATTTAAGCTTCCAAACTTTAGCCTAGGGCAGCGACTCACCAAGAGAACCGGAAGCTATCCCCTGCCACCTTAAGGGGTGGAGACACACAAAAGTGGTGGCGGTGCTTCCGGGGATCGTCCCACCGGCAGGGGAAAGTGATCTTTAACTTACCAGGGGTCCTGGGAACCCTCTGGAGAGTGCAGGGAGACCCTCCCCCTTCAGTGGGCCTCCCTGTGCTGTAGATTGCCACTCCAACGTGTTTGCAACTACTTCCGGTTTTCAGATGAGAACCGCCCCCCCCCAATGCCCCTGCCACTGTCTTACCTGCTCTGGAGGGTGTAGGTAGCTCCAGCAACGGTCCTGAAGTCGCACTTTCTCATAGTATACAGAGTCAGAAGTTTAAAATGTTGATGATGGTGAGGGAGTTGAGAACTCACCTTCCCAGTCTACATTCCATCTCCTCATTACTCATTGGCTTACTGGAGACCAGGCTCCTGGCCTGGCCGATAAAAACTCCTGGTTTATTTTTAAAGGAACATGACACAAACACACCTAATTTTTTTTCTCTTTTTAATTCATTTCCAACTACTGCTGAGAAGCTTTATTTCTGCAGACCACCCAAGGAGCAAAAGGCGAGACTTGGATGGGGAAAAAAAAAAGAGATTTCCTGGGGCTTTAAAGTAGGTGGTAATTTAACATCTCCAAGAAGTAGAAATCTTAACTTCATCAGTGCATGCGGGTTTCAGTAAGATCCAAATGGGACTGATTCATGTCTTAGTTTCAAATCCTTATGTCAGCATAAGTACATAAGAAGAGCCTTGCTAGATCAGACCAAAGATTAAATTACTCCACTATCGAGGTTCTCCAGTGACCAACCAGAAGCTGGCCTTGTTGGTAGCTTGTTATTTATCCTTTGCCTTAGGCGTTTAGTAGCTTATCTCTCCTGAACATGGAGGTTCCATTCCTAATTTATCATAGTAAATTAAAAGAATAAGAAGAAAGAGGCCTGCAGGATCGGCTCAAATGTCCGTCCACGCCAGCGTCCAATTTTCATGGTGGTCAACTAAAAGCTGCCAGGAAATCCACCAGCAAAGATTTGAAGGCAAAGGAATTGTACCCTAAGACCTATTTCACCCTACCAGAATTACACCCTAAGACCTATTTCACCCTTCCAGAATTGCACCCTAAGACCTATTTAACCCTACCAGAATTGCACCCTATTTTACCCTTCCAGAATTGCACCCTAAGACCTATTTCACCTTAACAGAATTACACCCTAAGACCTATTTCACCCTTCCAGAATTGCACCCTCAGACCTATTTCACCCTACCAGAATTGCACCCTCAGACCTATTTCACCCTACCAGAATTGCACCCTAAGACCTATTTCACCTTAACAGAATTGCACCCTAAGACCTATTTCACCTTAACAGAATTACACCCTAAGACCTATTTCACCCTACCAGAATTGCACCCTCAGACCTATTTCACCCTACCAGAATTGCACCCTAAGACCTATTTCACCCTACCAGAATTGCACCCTAAGACCTATTTCACCCTTCCAGAATTGCACCCTAAGACCTATTTCACCTTAACAGAATTACACCCTAAGACCTATTTCACCCTTCCAGAATTGCACCCTCAGACCTATTTCACCCTACCAGAATTGCACCCTAAGACCTATTTCACCCTACCAGAATTGCACCCTAGGACCTATCATTCAGTGGCATTCAGACTTTCAATGTTGCCACTATTTGCCCAAACCTCTGTACAGATTTGTCCATGTAAAAGAGACCGATAATACCTTCCCCCACACACACAAACATACTGGTATAGGCCAGGGGTTCTCAATCTTTCCCATGCTGTGACCCGGCTCGTTTTCCGTGGTGGGTCGTGACATGGGAATGACTCACTGGCAGGCCTTGGAGTCCTCTTCTGGGTTGCATTGAGCTGGCGACGCACTCTATTGGCCTCGCAGAAGCCTCCAGAAGTTACTTCCAGCGGGCCATTCTGAGCCTTGCGGAGGCCAATAGAGTGGGTCGCTGGCCCGCCGCAACCTGGAAAAGGACTCCAGGGCCTTCTAGCGAGTCGTTGAACTTCCAGAATGATTGCGATTTGCAACCATTTGGAGCAAGGGTGGGTGGGTGTGCCCCACTCGAGACCCACCCGCATGGGCTCTGTGACCCACCAAGTGGGTCGCGAGCCACAGTTTGTAAATTGCTGGTGTAGGCCTTTCTTTGCTAGTGGGAGCTGGCCGGCTTAGTGAACTGAAAACTGTTCTTGCAGCAACAGGAAAAAAATGGGTCAGCTCGTGATAGACTCTGGGCTTGGTTTCAGAAATCATCATCTACAGTAGACCATACCTATTTAAATGTGCCTGGTCTGACTGCACATTGGTGAGCAATCTGTTCAACAGAATACAGGTGGGCCCCCATATCCGCTGGGGATATGTTCCAGGCCCCTCCGTGGATACTTCACCTTGCCTCCCCTGCGGGCAGGCGTGTGCACCCCCCCAGCTCTTATTTTTCTTTCAGCAAGCTTTGTTTCTTCCTTAAAACAAACAGAGAAGCAGCTTCCATTGCAGGCAAGTAGAACGAGATTAAGTCCTAGAGAGGCTCTGCAAGGTTTCTGTTAACCTTGCAGAGCTTCTCTAGGACTTAGTCTCGTTCTACTTGCCTGCAATAAGCAGCCAGAGGCTGCTTCTCCTGTTTCTTTAAAGAAGAAACAAAGCTTACTGGGGAAAAAGTAAAAGCCTGGGGGGTCCCCACGATCCGTGGATAACTGAAACCGTGGATAGCGAATCAGTGGATATGGGGGCCCACCTGTACTGTGGGCGCACACCTCAGCCTCACATCTTGTGCTGTTCTTATCCATCAGAACACTCCACGCACGCTCACTCACTGATCTGCTGGTATTTTATTCCTGCAGCTGTTTGGGGCCGTGTAATGGCTTCGAGCTTTCATTCCAACAGCATTTGCTGCATGCCAGAAAATGTTGGCCACGACTGTAATCTCAATCATTATGCCCATTGAGGAAACTATTGTTAATGAGAGCGATGAGGAAGTCTACAAGCTGTTTCAGTTACAGCCTGCTGAAAACATCAGATTCGTGTGCTGTTTAAAGCGGGGGGCCAGGGAGCAGGAAGACGAGAGGAATAAGTGTATAAAGCTTCACCACTATGGGGGGCGCTAGGCACGTGGGTTAGGGGCTTGGTTAAGGCAGTCACTTTGCTGAAGCTGGGTAGGAGGGAGTCGATTCAGTGCGTAGATGGGGGACCACCACCCAGTGGCGTAGCTAGACTGGAGCGGAGGCAAGTAGTTCTGCAAGACTCTGTTACACCGGAGTCAACGGCCCCTCCCCTTGCTGTTAGAGCCATTCTGGCGGCAATGGCAACACTCAGGACACTCCCCTGTCGCTGCCGGAATGGTTCCAACAGCAAAGGGGAGGGGCCGCTGACTCCGGTGTAACGGAGTCTTGCAGAACTACTTGCCTCCGCTCCAGTCTAGTTTCACCTCTAGAAACTACCACCACCATCATAAGTCTGGAACTCTGAAAGAGTAAGATAGACCATCAAAAAGTGAAGATGGCTGTCCAGACAAGTACTAGTAAGAACAAACCGACTTAAGTTGAAATTGACAAAAAATAATAATAATTTACAAGCACTGGCCAAGCAGGTGAAATAGGAGCATTAGTGAAAGCTGAGACTTCTGTGAATCTGAAACGGGGAGGGGGGGGAAGCTGACTTAAATATATCACAGTTTCCTTTCCAGTAGTTCATTGGTTTTTCCCATAATAATCTCTCGTGTTTACTTTGGCATCAACAGAGAAAATGTCAGAGTAAGAGAGAGAGAGAGAGAGAGAGAGAGAGAGAGAGAGAGAGGCAAGCTGCAGTTTAAGGCTTCCCTGCTGTATGGTGTTGAGTTGTTCCAAGACTGTGGCAGCTATTTTCCAAAAGATTAACATTGAAATGCTTGACTGAGTTCATCCAATTCACATAAATCTGCATAGATTTTTTTTTCTTAACATAACTTTTTTTTTATTATCGGGTAGGCCACCTACAGAATGAACAGAGAGGTGTGTGTGTGTGTGTGTGTGTGTGTGTGTGTGTGTGTGTGTGTGTGCGCGCATGTGTGTGTAAGCTCTGTTCATACACAAGCACACAAGTAGGAGGAGAACTGTTTGACAGTGTCCACTTCCCTCCACATCTATAAATATAATTCTTTATCTCGCTTTATGGTATTAGAACAGAAGACGGAAGCTCCAGACGGTTTGGGTGTGGCCTGGATATCTGAAGAATTGCCGTGTCCTGCATGAACCTGCTGCCTGCACACTGAGGTCATCAGGAGAAGCCCTTTTGCACATTCCCTGGCCTGGTGACACACAGACAATAGGAACACATGACCAGGCAGTAGCGTTGCTAGACCAGTGTGGGTCGCACCCCCCCCCGGTGGCGGGGTGAGCCTGAGCACTCGTCACTCCTAGTAGTTGGAGCAGCGAGCAGAGCGCTGAAGGACCCTCCCACCCACCCTCACCTCCGTTTGTCAAAAATCGTTGTCGAAGCAGCAGCAGCGGCGGACCCGGAAAACCAGGACTGCCCTGGTTCCAGCCCGGTGACCAGGCTCTGGATACCAGGGGAGTCCCGGTTTTTTCAGGATGGATGGTAAGCCTAGCCTTATATGGTTATATGGTTTATTATTCAATGTTTTATTATTTTGATTGGTTTTTATGACTACAAATGTTTCGATTTTTACTACTACTACTACTACTACTACTACTACTACTACTACTACTACTACTACTACTACTACTACTGTTCTCTGCCTTGGATTAGTGACAAGATAGGTGAGCTCAGGTTTTTTTAAATAAAAATTCCATAACCAGTTTGGATAGGGAAACGTCAAGACTGCCTTTATTGAGGCTTTGGCCTACCATTTTATTTTATGGCTTAACACTGGTACCTTGTATATTGAGGCACGGCTATTTTTCATCATAGTTTAATATTAAAAGAATAACACGCTTGCTTCATCATTAATTGGATCATTAAAAGATCTAAACTAAACAGAGGTTGGTGTCCTGGTTTTCAACAGCTGTTGGTGACTGACAAAGTGATAATCCTACTTTCAACAATTATTCTGAACGCATGAGAAGAAAAAAAAACAACCGCCACTGATCGCAGTTAATAGGCTGACAGGTTTGCCCAGAAGCATGGGAACTATAATGCCAGGTTCCCTTTAGCACCAACCCAGCTTGTTAGCATTTAAAGAAAAGTACATTATTTACAGAATAGGAAGAAGACACTTCAGGCTGGCTCCAGATTCCAGGAGGCCCTGGGAAAATATCCTTGGTAATTGGTTCCACTGCCGAACTGCCTGTACCGTCCAGAATTTCTTCCTGATGTCCAACTGAAATCTCTCTTGCCATCTGAACCCATTTGATCTAGTTCAGGCCTTCTCAACCTGTGGTACGAGTACCCCTAGGGGTACGCAGACCAACGGCAGGGGGTACGTCAGAGCCTGCCCCTTATCAGCATCAATCAGTAGATAATTAATTAGAACTTAAATGCAATCCCCCCTGTCTGTCTGTCTGTCTGTCTGTCTGTCTGTCTGTCTGTCTGTCTGTCTGACTGACTCTCTCTCTCTCTCTCTCTCTCTCTCTCTCTCTCTCACACACACACACACACACACACACACACACAGTTAAGTAAGACATTTTTTCACATTTAAAATTGTTTTAGTACTTTTTATTTAACAATTAATTATCTAATTAATTAATTGATTAGTCCAATTAATTAGCAATTAATTAGCAGGGGGTACTTCAGAAAATTGGACCGTGATAGGGGGTACCCGGGCCTCCAAAGGTTGAGAACCCCTGGTCTAGTTCTACTATCAGTTGAGAACAAATTTGCTTCTTTGGTATGACAACCATTCAGGTATTTGAAGAGCGCTATCATATCCCCTCTCAGCCTCCTCTTTTTCAGGCTAAACATACCAAGTTCCCTCAACCTTTCCTCATAGGGCTTATTCTCCAGCCCAGTGATCATCCTCGTCGCTCTGCTCTGAACCTGCTCCAGTTTGACTTCATCTTTCCTTAAGTGAGGTGCCCAGAATTGGACGCAGTACTCTCTCTGTTGTCTCCTTGGTGCTTATTTGTTCAGTTCAGTTGTGAACCTCTCGGGGCAGGAACCTGGATACTCTTTTGTTATAAAGAGTGTCTCTGAAGCAGGCGGTGGTGCGTCAGACTGGATAGGGGGAGTGCGTCCCTGTTGGTCCTGCTGGACCTCTCGGCGGCTTTTGACACCATTGACCATGGTGTCCTTCTGGGTCGGTTGGCTGGGTTGGGGCTTGGAGGCACCGTTCTGGGGTGGTTCCGCTCCTTCCTGGCTGATAGATCCCAGAAGGTGGTGCTGGGGGATGCTTGTTCGGCACCCTTGCCCTTGAGGTGTGGGGTGCCACAAGGGTCAATTCTATCCCCCATGCTGTTTAATATCTATATGAAGCCGCTGGGAGAGGTCATCCGGGGGTTTGGGGTAGGGTGTCATCAGTATGCGGATGACACCCAGCTCTTTCTCTCCTTTCCACCTGACTCCAAGGGGGCAGTCGATGTCCTGAATCGTTGTCTGGAGGCAGTTGGGAGCTGGATGGGGGTGAACAAGCTGAAATTAAATCCTGATAAGACAGAGGTTCTTCTGGTCCAGAAGTCTACGACTCAGGTACTGGATCATCGTCCTGCTCTGAATGGGGTTGTACTCCCTCTGAAGGAGCAGGTCCGCAGCTTGGGGGTTCTCCTGGATGCGCAGCTACTCCTGGATTCCCAGGTAGCGGCGGTGGCCAGGGGGGCTTTTGCCCAGCTTCGGCTAGTGCGCCAGCTGCGACCGTACTTGGATCGTGCAGACCTGGCCGCAGTGACCCATGCCCTAGTGACATCTAGACTAGATTACTGCAATGCGCTCTACGTGGGGCTGCCTTTGAAGACTGTTCAGAAACTGCAACTAGTGCAGAATGCGGCGGCCCGGGTGGTTGCCGGGGCTTGTCGGTTCGACTCAGTCGGACCGTTGCTTCGGCGGCTACACTGGCTACCGGTAGGTTTCCGGGCACAATTCAAAGTGCTAGTTTTGACTTTTAAAGCCCTTAACGGCTCGGGTCCAGGGTATTTGAGGGACCGCCTCCTTCCTTATAATCCGACCCGTACTCTGAGGTAGTCAGGGGGGGCCCTGTTGACCGTGCCGCCATTGGCGGAAGTGAGGGGGATGGCGGCGCGGAGTAGGGCCTTCTCGGCGGTGGCGCCCCAATTGTGGAATTCCCTCCCCTTGGAATTAAGAACGACTCCCTCTTTAGAGGCCTTTTGGCGGGGCCTTAAGACGTTTTTATTCAGGACTGCTTTTAATGTCTGACATGGTGGGCTGACCTTTTAACAAATGGTTTTAATATATGTAAATGCTGGTGACCCACTGGGGTTGTTTATTTTTAATCTTAAGTGTTTTAATTAATTTTAATGTGTTTAATTAATTGTTTTAATGTATTTATATGTATTTTAATATGTTGTAAGCCGCCTTGAGTGCCCTAAGGGAGAAAGGCGGGCTACAAATTCCTAAAATAAATAAATAAATAAAGTGCCATGCACATTGATGGTACTATAGATGTCAAGACTGCCTTCATTATTTCTATTATATATTATTTCTATAGTAATAAGGAAATAAAGCGAATTAAACAAATAATCCTCGTGCTCCAACATTTCTTTCAATGACAAGGGCACAGTTCGTCAAAAGGTAGCAAACGCAATTGGTTAGAGAAATCAGGATAAGAATAGCCTGCCCGTGGCAATACGCTGCCTTTTCCTCCCAAATTTATTACACAGGGTGAGAATCTTTTAGCCGTTAACAGTGGAGCAGATCAGCTGAGTATGGTTTTCAACTTCAAACAGAAGTTTCAGAAGACAATAAAGGTTACATGGTCAACATTCCGTCACTGGTTCAATAGCTATTCGTTGAAACGGATGTGACCTCTACACGACAAAGTTCCAGAGGTGTTCAGGGAGGGAATTTCTTTAATTCTTATAAATAGGCCCAGAGCCAGCTTCAGCCAGCCCTGTTATGCTTCGACTTCCTAAAGAAAACAGCAGCAATGAGCGACACACAAGAGTTATGAAGAGTGAAGAGCTTAGAAATATGTTGAGTTCCTTCCAAAGAAGGAAGCCAAATGAAATTCCAAAGGGTGCTAAACTTTACAGCACTAATGTACATAACAATATCCTCCGACAAGCAGATGTGTGTGTGTGTGTGTGTGTGTGTGTGTGTGTGTGTGTGTGTGTGTGTGTTTTAAAAAATAACCAATTGTAAATTGCATTCAGCCTGTGTAGCTCTCTCACCCCAGGGACTTCTTAAGAAACTAAACTGAAAAGGGGGAGAATGTGGAACCAATTTCCAAGGCCAAGCAATTCAAAGTCAATTAAATGATTCTGTCATCGACATGAGAAGGGAGAAAAAGTAACAGTTTATGCAACAAATTAGGTAATTGTGGACCTACGGACAAATGAGATTTCTTCCGTAGCAACTGTGGAAGCGTTATGGTTACACTTGGAAAGTTGTATGGAAATAGCCACTTAGGGGAGTCATTCCCTCTCTCGAATTTCACTTAAATACCAACGCTAAAGAAAAGGAAAAACTTGAGCAATTGTGAGATATTCCGGATTCTTTGAAAAATGACATAATATATAATATGTCATTGCAGTTATTATTCTGATATATTATAAACAGTGGATATCTATATAGATTGATTGATTGATTGATTAACTATCACATTATCACATTATCACATTGAGGCCTTCCTTTTTCAACCTTGAGAGGAAATCATGAGAACTGCTGTGATCATGGGGACCTACCAACAGCTGGTTCAGGCTGCTGAAAGTCCTGGCTTTGTCCTGCACTGGGCACCCACTGTGTGTTGAGACCCCTCCCTGCAGTTTAAAAAGGTGGTAAAGGTGACCCCTGACAATTAAGTCCAGTCGTGTCCGGCTCTAGGGTGTGGTGCTTATCCTCATTTCAAAGGCGAAGAGCCAGCGTTGTCCGAAGACGCCTCCGTGGTCATGTGGCCGGCATGACTCTCCTTGCCGCAGCGCATAGCATGCAGCTGGAACACGGAGCGCTGTTTACCTTCCCGCAAGCGGTACCTATTTATCTACTCGCATTAACATGCTTTGGAACTGCTAGGTTGGCAGGAGCTGGCCAAGCAACAAGAGCTCACCCCGTCGCGGATTCGAACTGCCGACCTTTCGATCGACAGCTCATGGTTCAGCGGTTTAACCCACTGCCCCATAATTTACCAACAATTAAACCAGCAGGAGAAGCTTGTGCCCTGGGGTCCTGGAAAAAGACGAGACTCTGGATGGTGATGCCATTCAACAAGAGGACCAGCTCAGCCATAAGGCCTACTGATGTGGCCACTCCAAGTGGCGAGTGGGGGAGAGCAGCAAACTGATGAGGGGTGCCCCATACCCCATGACTGCCCCTCTGACTCACCTCACACCTTTGCATGTGCAAAGTACTTCATATATATTATCTTGATGTTATCCTTACAACAATCCATTGTGAGTATTATTATGCCCATAGTGCAGATGGGGAAAACTGAGGAGGAGTGGCTTTCCTAAATCTACCTTATAAGTACGTGGCAGAGGTGAGACTGAACCTGAGCTGTTTTACAGCCACGACACTACACCAGGTCTCATATGACACCATATATTTCAAATATGTTGTAAAAAAGGGGGCTCATCTGTGCAGGATTGTACCCTTAAACTTAAAATCCTTATGCAATGCACACTTACAATTCATGTGCAATGCACACTCATGTCTGGACGTAGAGCTAGATTTTGAGGATGTAAAGGTCTTGAAATATTGCCCCTCCTACTCTTGAAAACTATTGGCATGAATTGAAATTAACTCCATTAGACTGCAGCAGCCCCCCCCCCCCACCACCACCAAAGAAAACCTCAACCAAACCCCGTATTCTGTAGAACAGAGGGGGATGTAACAAAGCGCAATTTGCATAGCAAACACATTTCACGGTTGTTTTGGACACGTGCCCCTCAGTAAATATGTTTAAAGTCATGTACGACAAGCATATTTTATCACAAGTTACCATGTTTTAATAAACACTTCATCTCTTTTTGTATTTCTTTCATTCTTTCTCATCATCATAATAGAACCCTCACGCCATATATCACTGCGGAACACATTTCCGCATAAACGCTGATAAGCAGAAAATATTTTTCATCATTTACATTTTAGCTGTAATAATATATGGCAGGATTAAAGCCGCATCCATCATGCGTCTAACTAACCTTGCTGTAATGAATTTTTAAATGTAATGGTTGCTCTCAGAAAGGAAAAATCATACATAATGTCTTTTGACACACTAGGCCCACGTACGCAAATGCCTGGGAAAAAAATGTAAATGCAACGTTTGTTTTTAATTAGACAGCTAAACTCCAAACTTCTCCTCCTTCCCTGCTTTTCATCAACCAAGGTGGTGTGGAAAGCAGGTTGTGCCATGCAAAAACAAAACAAACACACACACACACGTCCCAAAACCATACCATGTTAATGCTTCTTGGGTCATTGCAAATGCTCCGTGCACAGGAAATCTATATATCCAACCTGTATTAAAAGGAAGTCACATACCAGAAACAAAAGATTATCAAAATCACAGGCACTAAAGCTTTCTCACAGTGCCTGAAGGCTTGCCTCTGCTACCTGGGGCGCTCTCTTCATGTCGGTGCTAAGAACGTGGTTTAGAGTCGGGATGGTCGGGCAGTGTGGCAAACACAGAGGTGAGAAAGGTCAAGGGCAGGGCATCTATGGTGGATTTCCCATCCCACCCTGTTTGAAATTACAGATAATCCGGCTCGCCAGAGGAGAATCATTAAAAATAATTTGCACATGCTTTCTGTTCTGTGAGCGTCAGTCCCCCCACTCCTTCCTTCCTTCCTCTCTCTCTCTTTTTGATACACTGTTTTCTTCAGTGATTATCGTGATGGACATATTCTGGCCATATGGATAGGAGATGGGGTTGAGGAGGCTTCTCAATACCTGAGTGGTTAATTAAGAGCTGTTGCAGGGTCTCCAGAAGTAGGCCCGAAATCCCTCTCCACTCACGGACAATGAGTAGCTTTTTTAGCAGTAGCCACTGGGGACGGCCAAAAGCGGAGGGTAATTATTTGAGATAACATACAGCTGAAGCGTGTGTGTGTGTGTGTGTGTGTGTGTGTGTGTGTGTGTGTGTGTGTGTGTGTGTGTGTGTGTGTGTGTGTGTGTTGGGGGATGGAGGCAGTAGATATGCATTTGAAAAGAGGACAGGAGTACAGAAAAGTCTATAATAAAGGTCAACATCTTCTATTTTTCTGTACAACGTCGGCAGTCTGTAATGCCTTTTGAGAATGAATGACATCAGATTCTCCCTCTCCCACTCAGTCTCTCTTCCTCTCATCACCTTCTTTTTTTAAAAAAAAAAATACCCACTTAAATGAATATCTTATTTTGTATTCAAACTTTGCAATTGTGAGTTCAAGCCTGCCATTCCAATCTCAATAAGCTATTCTTACTTTATCAGTGTGTGTGTGTGTGTGTGTGTGTGTGTGTGTTGTGTGTGTGTGTGTGTGTGCGCGCGCGCACTGCACTGGCTTCGATTGCTTTGTTGCGAAAGAGCGGTAATTTCTCCCATTAACCCATGAAAACCCTGGCCCCTCTCAAGAACAAAGAAAATAAGAAGGGGAAATGAAATCCATGAATTAAATGAGGGAATCCCTCTGCATCGCCTTCAGTAAGAGGCTGGATCTAACACTGGGGGAAATTGACGTATTTTGAAGGCACCAGGGATTCTGTACTACATATGATGGTTAATTTCAAACACAAACTAGAGTTCCATTATTCTTGGGTTTCAGGTATGTAGGAGCTGAATCACTTCATGTGCATTTCGTCCTCCCCAAATAATTTAAGGTAGCAGGTCAACTGCTCTCTTGTTTTCTAAAATTTGCCATTGTGAACCCCCTCCTCCCCACACAGCATGGCTATTTAAAATAATTCATTTGCAAGGTTTGTATCCAGAAAAATTGGATTTTTTGCCATTTTGGAATGTAAACATTGCAAAAAAAAAGAAGTCCAACTTGTTTTTTTTCCAGTTTCTGGAAAACTCTCCTTTGGAGACTTCAACAACAACAGCAACAGCATCAACAACTTGTGTTGCCCAAACAGGAACTGATGTAATCTGTGACTACATTGTGAAAATGCATCTCCAATTTTCGGTACAGTCTTCGAGATGGACTGAACCTGGAGCACTTACTGTACTGTTGCCTTTCTGAACAGAAGATAATGTGAATTTTGCCTCATCCCTACCCTGTTTGAATGGGACATTCTCCTGGTACATGTTTCATCTCAAGCCACTGTTTTCTTTTTGACTCTGCAACCTACCTTGCATATTTCATATTTCTAGAAAATGCCCTCATGGGATCCTTAAGCTGTGTGATGCTTACTCCGATTTTGCCATTTTGTACGAAAGAGGAAAAAGGAGGCAACACTCAGAGAAAAAGGATTTGATTTCTCCGGGTGATATTTTAAGGGTCAGGAAAAGAATGGAAGTAGATGTATGTTTGGGCATGTTTCTTGTTAGAAAAAGAGGTACTGGCATGAGCTGGAACTCCACACAGGAAACTTCATGAAATGTAGAGAAATTCAAACATACTGGTCCATTTGCTTGCCATGGAAAAGCCAGTGCCATGCAACCGCATATGTGCATTCTCAATGCATGCATATAAGCACATAAAAATGCATGCACAGCTTCGCCAAAGGGAAAGCAAAGGCAGTCTTCCAATCCTTTGTTGTCTCTTTTTTTTATTCTGGGACTCAAACAGCGTTCCTCTGGTAATGGTAGTTTTGCCAACATAGCTGTCTCAGCTTTGTTTAGAAACTGCCCAATATGTTAATTATCTTCCTTTACCTCTGCGGCATTCGACTGTCAAACTGTACAACGGTCTTTAGAAAATAAAAGCGAACACCCTGAGCCGGCTTCCATAATATCTATGCACTGACAATGCCAAAGCTGTCAGATCAGAAGGGGCGTCATTCGAATAAAGGTGGGCAGATTTCTGATAATGAGAAAGAAGCCTACAGATGCTAATATAAGTGTTCAGCGCAGCCTTTCTCGTCTTCGTTAAGGAGACCCAGGTAGCAGCTGCCGACTGTCAGGCGCCGGAATGCGGCTTTCTCTTGATTCTCGTTTAAGATCGGCTACGTTCGCTGTCTGTCAGTGAACTTTTCTCTCTCAGGAGCACGGACCCCTAGGTGATCAGTCACATTTCGACATAACTAGATGTCAAAAGAAGTTTAAGTAGTATGATGCGTTTCCTATGCTGGCTGACGGGACCAACCCTCCATGGCGGCATCTTCATGACCCTCCTGGAAGCGCTGGGAGATGTTTCTTTCTTTTATTGGCCCCCACCCTGTGTTTTTTGTTTTCTTATTAAAACGCCAGCTAAGTTTTTGTCAATATCCTTGTCAGCCGTTGTGAGCCGGAGACAATGTTATCACAACCATAATATGATTTCAGATTGGAATCACAGGCTTACTTAGAAGAGAGAAAAAGAGCTGAGGTGGAATAAGTGGGGAAATGGCGGGTGCGTGTGTGTGCGCATGCGGGCACACCTGTGCATGTGTGTTTCGGAGGGGGGAGTTAAACTATTTATTTAGGAAATTGCCAAGCTGTTCTATCTTCAAGTCAAAGTGACTTACAATTAAAATCAAATCAAAATGGGAGAAAATTAATTTATGGCCAATAGATAAAATCAGATGTACACAAATGCAACAAACAACTAAAGAAGAAAACATCCTTCATAGCTTGAAGAAATAGGAAGGCTTGGTATGTCTTCTTCTAATGCCTGCGCAATCAGGAACCAGTGGGCTTGTCAGGGAGCTTATTCCATATTAGGGCCACCACCGAAAAGGCCCTGACATTCCACAGACCTGGCTTTCTAATGCCAAGTGACTTATCAGAGTCTGGATTCCCCAGTGGAGCTTAATGAATGAGGGGAAACGTTTGCTTGGGTTTGGTTTGGTTTTCCACAAATTACCCTTTCTTTGACTTTTTACATCATTCAGAAAACCAGCTTGTAACATTTTTAGGCAAGACGTTTCATTTAAGGCTTCCTTCATTCTGCTGATGAAGGGAGTTTTGAGGACATTTGTCCTTCAGCTCAAAAGACCCCAGATTTGTCTGTTATGCAGATTGTGGTGGGGGCTTCCTGTGAAACAGATCATAGGAACCTCAACAGAGCCCTGCTGGATGACACTGAAGGTCTAGTGAGTCCTGTATCCTGCATCCTGTATCCTACAGTGGACAGCCACTTGCCTCTGGGAAAGTCACAAGCAAGCTATCAAGGGAAGAGTGTTCTCCCACTGTTGTCCCAGCAACTGATATTCAGTGGATATGACGTCTCTCTGGACAGCTTTACATCCAAGGAGTCCATGGGTTTTTCCTTTCAGAAAACCAGCTCGTAACGTTTTCAGGCAAGAAGTTTCATTGGGTACACACTCAGTCCTCTATCCCTGGCAGGGTAGGGCAATCTGTTCAGTCACACTGTCCTGCTTTCATCTCTTCTGAGAGCTAGTGGCATCCTCCCACTTGGACCAAGCTCCCACACCGACACCCAGGCTCAAGGATCCTGCTTCCACCAGCAGCCCCATTCCCAATCATCCATCAGCGTCGATGGACATCATTTTGGGGGCAACGAAGGCTGTGGTTCAATCACCTGCGACTTTCGTCGGCACAAGCAGGGTGGGTACGATCCACAGCCCGTGTCCACTTCTCATCACCGTGGCCTCCCACCTCGTTGCATGAGGACTTTGGAAGTGATGATTCTCCTCC
This sequence comes from Plestiodon gilberti rubricaudatus, assembly GCA_026170595.1. NCBI lineage: Eukaryota > Metazoa > Chordata > Lepidosauria > Squamata > Scincidae > Plestiodon > Plestiodon gilberti. The sequence goes on along the minus strand of JANXHW010000010.1, from coordinate 5,286,829 downwards.
AAAACCGAAGTGCAACACCAAAAGAAAGTGACACCAAACATGGCCAAGAGAACCAGAAAAACAAACCAAAAAAGAGATGAACCTCAAACTAGAATTGAATGGAGAATATATGAATACAAATACAATTTTCCATCATGTTTCGACAGCTTGTCTTCTTCAATGGTAGCATTTGTTATCAATTTGCCTATTTTTTTTTAAAAAAAATGGGTGTTTCCTTAGAGTTCTAATTTACCCAGTGAAACTGTCTCTGGCAATTCATACCTTTCTTCTCCTTCTCTCCCATATCAATATAATCCTTAATTAAACACTTCTTGGGCTGGTTTATATTCACTAATGCTCTCTAATATAAAACAAGATGCCTCCCCCTAGTTGCCTGAAGCTCATTAGTCCATGTGTTCTGGACCCTGGAGTTTTAAATATTTAACTAGCTAGGATTCGTTCAAGAGGTCTTAACCTTATAATTTGTAATAACGTAGGGATCTCGTATCTGAAGCACGTGTTATTAAAAAAAATGTTTCTTTCTTCTGCCCTGAATTGATTTGTTTGTACTTCTTGCAATCAAGCTAAGAGCAAGGCAATTCCAGGCTCCCATTTATTTTCATTGTAGCAAAGTCGTAAGTGATGATAATAGATTTCTTAACGAAGATTGATTCTCAAAGGGGGTGGGGGAGAACCGCGATGCAAACGGAGTCTGTCAACCTGTTCACATTTACCTGGGAGTCCAATGTGAACACAGCGGGGTTTATTGTAAGTAAACATGCACAGGCATGAGTCTCGTGCAAAGTAAGGCATGTGTCACATGCAAGAATACAGTTTAAGCATTTGCTATTGCACACGTTGTTGGTTGCACACATCGTGACTAGGATACAGCAAAACAGGGAAGAGGTGGGGGAAAACCTGAATTGATCGCTTGCTCAAATATTCAATACAACTAAACGTTGAGCTTAAAGAAAGCTTCACAGAAGCGTCTTCTGCCACGTGAGCCTGTCTGGCATGTAGACCCTTCTCTGCTACAGGTGCCTCCCTTGCATGCAATGTGGTTGTTGTCCACCAGGAGGTGGGCCTTTTTAAAAGCAGCCCCTCATCTGCAGCACTGCAGGGGAAGGGGTTTATCTCAGTGGTTGTGCTCTCTCTGATGCAGGAGGTCCCAGGTTCCATCCTCTCGGCATCTCCAACTAGACCTGGAGAATATCCCTCTTCCTGTGTTCATCTGACGTTCTTTGCTACAAAGCCAACTGGGTATCCCGGCAGTTTTCCAGAAGCAGCCCAAAGCAGTCCAGCAAGACATCGGAGGCTAATCTGAATTTCATTACTCTTTTTCCCCCCTTCCTGTCGTTTTCAAATCAATCTAAATTGCGTCTTTCGCTGAGGGGGCTATTGGATCTGATCGGAATGATATGGAGATGGCATCGTTTCTTAACTGTTTACCCTTCCCCAAAGTCTTCCCGCTTGGCCCAATCGGGGAGCAAGGTGGCGTTGCAAGAAAAAGAACAAGAAAAGGAAGAAACAAGAAAGGAAGAATTTTTGACTGCAGATTATTGAAAGACCACCTAATGCGCACCAAGGCTGCCAAGTGTCAAACATGTCAAGAGATCCCAGTAATGACTCTGTGACATAAACAGTAAGGGAGAGAAATATTATAGTTAGCTGAAGGAGTTGGGAGGACGGCTATGCATTTTCATGAGGGGGTTCTTTGAATGGCAGGGTGTACTCATGCAGGCAGTCTCCCCTCCCAGTTATTAAGCAAGTCACCTTCACACACACACACACACACACACACACACACACACACGCACGCACGCACGCACGCACGCACGCACGCACACACACACACACACACACGAAATACCACCCTCTCTTCCCTTGAAAGACAATTAAATTGAGTTAAATAAATTTAGAAGGCCTCACATTGTTCCAGCCCAACCACAGGTTAGCAACAGTAGTTCTCTTTGGATTGACGAAAAATCACACGGCTGGCAAGACTCAGAAATGGCGTGTAAGAAGGGAGCCATCTGAGGAGTTGCCAAAGTGGGTGTATAAAAGTGAAGGCTATAAACCATTTTTAAAAGGAGGAATCTATATTTGACTTTTAAGTTGGTAGAACAAGTCAAAGTATGATGAAAACAGGATCTATATCTATTTATCTATATCTCCTGTTTTCATCATGCTTTGATTTGTTCTACCGACTTAAAAGTAAAATCCTGTACTCTCTCTAGAATTTTTTTCCCGAATTGCATTCTTGAATACATATCTATATATGAATGAATTGGGAACAGCTGAGATATTTAAAAAGGTAATTTGTTATGCTTATGTGTGGAGACCAGATGAAGTGATCTGCATCTATGCATCTGGCAGGCACATTTATGAACATCCAATATACGTCTGCCACAACAACAATGAGCTCGATCCTAAAGACACACACACACACACACACACACACACACACACACACACACACACACACACACACACACACACCAGCACTAGAATTGGTTTAAAACAATCTATCATCCTCAAGTTATAGTTTTGACTGGTTGTTACTTCCCCCCCCCTTTTTTTTTTGCTGCCATCATCTTTGGAAATGTTTCCTGTATTAATCACCAATGCGCATGCGCACGCAGATAACAAGAAACCCGGGGGGGGGGGGGAAAGTGAGACTTTTTTTTTTGCCCATTACATGTGCAAAAGTCCATCAGAATGTGTTTGTGTTTGGCTTCTTTATTCATTTTCAAAGGGTTAAACAATCTATTTACTGAGCTGTCAGCGATCTGTATCCCAGAGGGTGGAGAGAGAGAGAGAGAGAGAGAGAGAGAGAGAGAGAGAGAGAGAGAGAGAGAGAGAGGAGGAGGAGGAGGAGGAGGAGGAGGAGGAGGAGGAGTAGAAAAGGCTGGACGAGTTTTGTTTGGCTTCAAGACTTGTCTTCTTGGCCTGCTGTTGTTAGCATCGTGTAATATCCATGACAATCGCGTTGCACTTTTTTTAAAAGGGGCTTCTGTAGTTCCAAATCTGAGGGGCCATTTTAAGTCAGTAAAGGCCTTTATTTATGTGGTTTTGAAAGACTCTTGTGAAGAGCCCTTCCACTCAAAATCCTCTTCAGTAGGTCATCCTGGTTTCAAAAGGATTTCGATGCCAAGGCGTTGATCAGTACTTCTATCACGTTCTAATAGACTGACATGAGCATTTGGGCCTGAAAGACCGGAGGGGATGGGGGGTCGGGAGGTGGGAGAGAGCAAGGAGAGGGGAGAGAGAAAGAGGGGGGGGAGTGATGCAGGATATGCCTTAAATTGGAATGACGCACAAAGCCCGTTGAGTGCAATTGACTGACGAGGTAACCCCTCGCACCCTTCTTTTTACACTTCTAACTAGCGCGGCACAAAGCCGGAGCCGTGGGAAGCAGGACGGGAGAAGGAGCATATCCATTTTCATGGACCATATGGAAATTTTGTTTTGCGTACAGAGAACAGGGCCTGATCAACGTGACCTTAGCTGCCATATGTGTATGGTGAATAGTAAACAGAGCAAAACCACTCAGCTCCCTTGACCCTTAGCATATGGATGCTCCTTCCAAAAGAGACTTTGTCTGATTTCTGCAGAGTGCATCTACTTTCCCTTGGTAACCCCAGGGGAGAGACGGAGAGAGGAGGGAGGTGGCGAAGGGTGGATTTCACAAGATTTGTTAATGAATTGCTCTATTGACTTATATCTGAGCTTGCTTCATTAGAGGAAAAGAACTACCTTGAAAAAAATGCTACAACCACAACAATGTGTTCCTTAAGACAGCTAGACTGCCCTTCCTTTGTTAAGCAGCGGGTAATCGGTAGGGCTGTCATCTGCTTGGAATTAATGTATTGTGTCAGTTTAAGACAGCTCTTCAGCATCCACGGTGGCTCCGGCTACTCTCAAGACTTTTAAAATATCCTTCCTTCCTTCCTTCCTTCCTTCCTTCCTTCCTTCCTTCCTTCCTTCCTTCCTTCCTTCCTTCCTTCCTTCCTACCAAAATGGTTTCAGCACTACCAAAATGGTTTCAGAAAACAACTGCAAGTCTTCTACAACCTTCCGCTCTTACCTTACCAACGCACAATCACTCAATGCAGCAGACAATTCCATATTCCCACCAAAAATTACTAAGCGGGAAGATGGAGGCGGAGCTATAGGAAGATCAATAATATTCACAGTCCTGGCTGACTGTGGTTCATGATGGTCCATTGCTGTACTCCTCCCAGCGCTTGAAACTACGTCAGAATAGCCTGTACTTTTGAAACAATGATAATAATCAATTGTTGTTGTTGTTGTTGTTCAGTCGTTAAGTCGTGTCTGACCCTTCATGATCCCATGAACCATATCCCGCCAGGCCTTCCTGTCCTCCACTACCTTCCTGAGTTCACTCATTTTCATGTTCGTTGCATCGGTGATGCTGTCTAACCATCTCATCCTTCCCCTTCTCCTTTTGCCTTCAGTCTTTCCCAGCATCAGAGTCTTCTCCAGAGAGTCCTCTCTTCGCATTAGGTGGCCAAAATATTTGAGCTTCAGCCTCAGTACCTGTCCTTCCAGGGAACAGTCAGGATTGATTTCATTTAGGATTGACTGATTTGATCTCCTAGCAGTCCAAGGGACTCTCAGGAGTCTTCTCCAGCACCACAGTTCGAAAGCATCTATTCTTCGGCCCTCAGCCTTCCTTATGGTCCAACTCTCGCAACCATACATTGCTACCATACATAATATGGTAATAATAATAATAATAATAATAATAATAATAATAATAATCAATTAGCGTGTTATTAAAGGACACCAATAATATCTAATTGTTAATATGGAATTAGTGAAAAGAGACTCAATAAAATGTAAATCCATAAAGATAAGCTTCTAAAGACTAAGGATCTGATTTCTTTGCGGGGTGTTAGTCTCAAATGCAGTCAATGCACAATGAGCAAAACTCATTTCCTGCTGATCCTATTGCACAACATTGGTTTTAGGGGATATTAACTAGATTTATAATATTTTCTTACAGATTAGAACATCTGGAAATAAATAGCCAATTGCCTTCATTTTCTGTAACACCTGCTGGTTGGAAGCAGAATAATCATCAGTACTTTTGGATCTGTTTTCAGTGCAGACGATCGAATTATGCAATCACCAGAACACTTGTGGGTTCGTTTTGGGCGGGCATTCAAAGAAATGAATCTCCTCATTCTTTCAGGACACGTTTATGGAAGTGTTTTCAGCACATTTGTTTGAAAATGCTTCCATAAATATGCCCAGAAAGCAAAAAGGAAGGTACTAATCCATATGAACCAGCCCAGAACTATTCCCCAATCCTGTAGTAGTCTACAGCTTAAGACCAGTGTATCTATCAGTGAATTTCTCACCACACGTCTTTAGTATTTGATGACTCACAGTTAAATGTGTGGACTAATTCTGCTGGAGAAAAATGGTTCCTGAGGGTGTGTGTGTGTGTGTGTGTGTGTGTGTGTGTGTGTTGAATTAGGCTCTGGACAATGGTGGAGGGGGAGGTGGGTGTAACTCTTTCCTCCACATGCCAGAACCCCAATCCAAATTCTACCTCCTCCCCCCCCCCAAAAAAAAAAGATATTAGAGAAGGAGAGCAGAAAACCTGGCACAAAAAGAAGCATGGTGAAGAAATCAAAACCTGTGGCTATTTTGTAAGGTTCCCACTTTTAAAGTAAAAATGAAGAAAAGGGAGATGCAATGGAGAGAGGATAGGACTTGGACTAAACTAATTAAGACTTAATTAGCTGCTGATGGGGCAGATAAGGGGCAGGGCTTGGCGTACCCCCAGCACGTGGTCTGTGTACCCCTAGGGGTACGCGTACCACAGGTTGAGACCCCCTGGACTAGAGGAATCTCCCTAGGTCGGACTCACGGATGACCTCAGGCCAGTCACTGTCTCCCAGTCTAGCCTACCACACAATCTTGATATGAGGATAAAATGGGTTGACCACCATAAGTACAGCATTGCTGGATCAGTCCAGATGTCCATATTGTTTAGCATCTGCTCCCCACAATGTTCAATCAGATGCTTCCAGGCAAGGGTGGTGTCAGAGGTCAGGAAGACCCACCCAGACATGCCAACACTTTCATTCCCCCCCCCCATCGACTCCATCAGGGTGCTGATGCAAGTTAGCCAACAGACTTGTACTGCCATTACATACAGATCATCTACAAATGAAAGTGTCCACAAAGGGCCAAGTTTCATTGGAATTCAAGGGGATTCGCCACCTGGCTGATGGAGAGGAACCATTAGCACTGCTGCCTGTCACCTGGCCCTAGGAAGATGGGGCATGGGGGGGGCTCAGTGTCCTGTGGGTGTCTAGTGCAGGTCCTCCGTCAACATGGTACCAGCCTTGCATCTAGGAAGCCTTCAGGCAGGAGTAGAGGGCAATATCTCCCTCCTGCTGTTGTGCCATTATGAATGGCTCACAACCATTGATAGACCTTCTGCAACATCAGGACCATCACCCTGAGGAAAGATGGGATACACATTTTATTCATTACATTTATATCAGATTTTCCTTCTATCATGGAGCTCAGGTGTCCAGGTGATCTGACCAGGTGTTGACTAGGCCAACCTGTATTGCCATATCATGAACTTTCAGACACTTGCCCTGAGCCACATATAATGACAGCAATGACTACGATGATGGCTACAACAAGATAGTAGTAAATAAGAACTAGTCATAAAATTAGATGTGAGCTGAGCAAACGTCTAAAGGTATATTGTAGAACAAATCACACAAATGTCAGCCAAGGTTGCTGATGAAAGACGAGTTGGGAATTTCCAGCAGGAATAATTACGTGTGTCAATTTATTGTCAGGATTGCTCATTACCTTAACACCAATATAAGGAAATGCAAAAATAAAATACAGTACAGATCTGTACATGGTTCTACCATGCAAGAAAGACGGATAATTGTGTTATTCTAACATCAACCTCCCCAATGTAGACAATAACACCAAATACGACAATTGCCTACCATGCAAAAGGAGAGAACATGTTTTTCCTGAACAAAGGCCAAGAACCTCCGCTAAATTCCATTTATCATCGATGGGAGATTTCTCCACCCTTTTCAACCCGACTATAGAGTTGGTTTATATGACCTTGACAATTTTAAATTTATTATTGTTATTGCTACAGCAGGCTGCAGTCTGAGGTATGTTGGGCGAAAAGCCTCTGTTCAAACAAGTTCACAGAGGAAGAATCCAACACCTGTGTTTTATGGGTTGATCTATAAGGGCAACATTATTTCAAGTTTCTTTCGAACGTTTCTCCAGCTAGACATCTTGCTAAGCAAAGCATCAGCCCCACCTGACTACACCAGGTCTTACCTATAGGTAGGCCTATTTGGAAAGCTAGCTCAACAGAGGGGAGGATACACACACACACACACACACACACACACACACACACACACACACAGAGAGAGAGAGAGAGAGAGAGAGAGAGAGAGAGAGAGAGAGAGAGAGAGAGGACCCTCATTATTTGTGGGTTTGGCATCCATGGATTTCAATATCCGCGAAAGCAGCCCTCGAACAATGTCTCAATTACACACCGGGAGGGGGGGTGTCTGCAGAGGTCCATTTTGCTGCATAGTGCTGGCCTGCAAATCTCTTTATAGGCCTGCATCTCTGGTCACCTGGGAGAGCCTTTCGGAGGCCCATTTGCAGGCCAGTGCGATGTAGAACGGGCCTCCGGAGGGCTCCCTGGTGAGATCCGTGGATTCTCATTATTTGCAGGGGGGGGGGTCCGGAATGGATCCCCCACAGATAACAAAGGCCCGTTGTGTGTGTGTGTGTGTGTGTGTGTGTGTGTGTGTGTGTGTGTGTGTCTGTGTCTGTGTCTGTGTCTGTGTCTGTGTCTGTGTGTCTGTGTGTGTCCCAAAATGCTGATGTTAGATTATGCCGTACGTTTCCTTTAGAAATAAACAGTGAACTGCATTTGAGGAGCAGCATTGTGCACATGTCTTTCTCAGCGCAAGCCCCGCCAGCAGCCCATCCATATGAGGAGGTGAGGTGCAAGGAAAGGCGTGCCATGCTTCCATGAGTAAAATATATAGTCAGTAAGAAATTACAAGTTTGACAAAAAGCTGGGTGTGTAGCATACAGCTGCCTGGGGCAGTCTGGCATCTACAGCAGCGGAGAGAAGCGAGGCTGCAATCGTGAACGTGAAACGATGACTAATCCCTGTAGCGCTCGGCTTTCTGGTTCACCGTCCTGCCGCGTGCTCCGGTTGCAGGCCACCATTTCCCTGCTAAACACCACTGCCAATGGTGTCATATTCAGAAAGCGCATCCCTGATAGAGTGGTTTGTTTGTTTGTTTATTAAAATCCATGTATACCTTTCCTTTCTCAAGACAGAAGTGCCTCCGCAGCTTAAGTAAAGGTAAAGGTGACCCCTGACAATTAAGTCCAGTCGTGTCCGACTCTAGGGTGTGGTGCTCATCCCCATTTCAAAGCCGAAGAGCCAGCGTTGTCCGAAGACGCCTCCGTGGTCATGTGGCCGGCATGACTCTCCTTGCCACAGCGCGTAGCATGCAGCTGGAACACGGAGCGCTGTTTACCTTCCCGCAAGCGGTACCTATTTATCTACTCACATTAACATGCTTTGGAACTGCTAGGTTGGCAGGAGCTGGCCAAGCAACGAGAGCTCACCCCGTGGCAGATTCGAACTGCCGACCTTTCGATCGACAGCTCATCGTTCAGCGGTTTAACCCACTGCGCCACCCGCTGGCTTACACTGCAGCTTATAGTAAGGCAATTAAAATATCAAGCTCTAAAGCGACTTAGACAGCAGATCGCAACCCAAACCAAATCCCATGATTGGGAGCTAGGCTTTAATCAAGTAACAGTGCAATCCGACTTAACTTTTGTGCCGGTTTAACCAGCGGCGCAGCAAGAATGGGAGGCCCCAGAACGGAAAAGGGATTCAAATCCCCATCACCCGCTGGTTAAACACCCAGTAGTATCACGAGTAAAGGAAAAGTTTTCAGCTTCTTCTGGAATACTAGTAGGGAAGGGGTTGTGCAGATCTCCAGGGGCAGAGAGTTCCAAAGGCTAAGAGCGCCAACAAGTCATGTGTTCTGGCCAGATGAACTTCAGGTGGCAGTGGATCATATGCTAGATTTATATCGAGCCTACTCCATCGGTAGGACTCAGGGCATGCGAAGACTGGTTCTGATGATCAGCTGGTTTAGTGTTTATCAGCCCACTGCAGAGCTGCCAGAAGCTGGGGCAATCTCTCCGCCGTAGCATCACTAGATTCAATGCATCAAAAAGCCTGAGATTTCTGAGGCAGGGCCTGGCGGTGTCAGAAGCTGACACAACTCTTGAAAAACGGCTGGTACTGGGGTCGAGCCCCATGCACAAAGGGGCAGAATTCAGCTGTGAAGAGGTGGGGTGCAGAACCACCTGCCCCTGATCACCTGAGGTTAACCTTTGCTTCCCATCCAAGGGGAGAAACAGGGTCATTTGGAACACTTGACCACCCACCTGACTGAGCCTCAGCACACTTCCTCACCTCCCCACATCTGATAATGGTCCCCATGTGCATTCAGGCCATTACAGATATTTAATTTTTCACATTTTTTATACCGCCCTTCCTCCAAGGAGCTCAAGGCGGTGTACATAGTTCCTTCCCTCCTTTTGTCCTCACAACAACCCTGTGAGGTAGGTGAGGCTGAGAAAGAGTGACTGGCCCAAGGTTACCCAGGATGTCTCGTGGCTGATATGAATTTGGATCTTCCAGGTCTGTCTAACTCCAGAATCACTACACCATCTTGGCTCTCAATGCTACTGCCAGAACTCCCAGAAACATGAATTCTTTTCTATGGAGTCAGTTCCCATGTTCAGTTGCTGCATGTAATTCCTACATGCAGTGTCCATGGATATGTGTGAACCATGCAGGGCTCACATCGACCAAACCGGGGGGTGGGGGGGAGGAAGTAACATGATTGAACCCAGCCTTCAAATTCCAAAGGCCCAGAGCCATTTAAAACGGTGTGTGTAGTGTCTTCTTTGAATAAAAAGCAGGGCCCTTGTAGGCTTTGTTCGATAATGTTAATTCCACCATTCCTCATGTTTAAGATATAACACTTAATGGTGGACAGGAGGGATGCAAACCTCATATCTCTCCGATAACATGTTAAGATAAGACATGTCGCCACGGCGGAAAGCTCGAGGATTCTTGTCTACACTTATTTTCATTCTCTTCCATCACATTCCTGGCCACACTTCTCTATCTAGCCTTTCAACACACTTTGGCATTCCTTGTTTGGGGGTCGGGGGGGGGGGAAGACAACACACCATTCCATTTGTCTTGGATCGGCCAGTCTTAGCTGTTATATCCTGTTTGTTACGAACAAGCAGAAGCAAAAGAATCATTCCTTTTCAAGGTCACAGCTTACATTATTCACCTCATGTTGGGTCTGGATTAACTGTTAGGCCCCATATGCACCTGAGCGGGGTCCAATCGGGCCCCTGTTATGGTTCGGTAAACTAGGAGATTGCCACTGTTTCCAACACTGGGCTCCTTTAAAATCCCCAGCAATACAGATAATCGCTAGCTACTCCCTTGACATTACAATACTGGTGGACTGCAAGAATGAAGTACAATTCCTCATTTATTCTCAAAATTCGCTCTTCTCTCCTACCTACCTAATCCCCAAAACTGCTCTCTTCTTCCCTTCGTTTGGTGAGCATGGGGGGCAAAGGTGGAAATAGCACTTGCTTGTAAGAAGAGATGAGAAAAAGAGGGAGAATTTTCCCTTCCTTTTCCATGTCATTACAAACAGTCCCAGTGTGGGTCTTGAGATGTGTAGTTTCCCCAAGGGCTACTGCAATGCAGTATTGGGATATGTAGTTTTCCCAAGGGCTACTGCAACGCAGTATTGGGATTTGTAGTTTCCCCAAGGGTTAATGCAATGCAGTATTGAGATATGTAGTTTTCCCAGTATTGGGATATGTAGTTTTCCCTAGGGCTACTGCAATGCAGTATTGGGATATGTAGTTTTCCCAAGGGTTACTGCAATGCAGTATTGCCTTTGGATTGGCTTAGAAAAAAAATATGCTGAGTGACTTCTGCTTTTGTTATGCTCTATTTTTCAGAAATAGCTCTGCTTATTCCTGAGTCAGTCCAACACGAGTGGGGAAGAGTTTGCCCATCTCTAGCTACTACATGTTTGCAGCCATATAGACACACATCTTCCCTTTCTAACAATACCATGTTTACTGCAGAAATATGCAACGCATTCCTGAGCTTTTTATAGATTTCGAGCACTCAATATTTCCCTCCCCCAAGATCTGTTACTCGCTAATGCTAATCAATGCTGAAAAAAATAATCTGATTAATGGAACACAATGTTGAGCATTACTGAAGATTAAGTCTTGCACCATGGAAAAGCTAAAAAAAAAAACTGCTAAAGTTAACAAAAAGGTGAGCATTGAGATTGGCCAGGAATACAGCTAATCAATTTTAATAATTGTATTCTGCTTACCTCTAATAGGGTCGAAGATTACCTATTTTTTCTATCCATTAAATATTCTTGAACTTTTTCTTAACCGTAAGGTGGAAAACAGTAAAGATATTCTACGCGGCCCGTGCTTCACAAGTGCAAAGATGATAAAATAATATCCTCCCCACTCTCCTGCATTTTTTCTCATTTCAACTCTTTGGTGAAATACTTTCTAGTCCAAAAGATATAGCAATATATCTTTGGATTTTAGTGGCTGCAGATTATGCTAATGATCGTAAAAAAATTACTGCCACTAATAAAATTTCTATTATAAGTTACTTATAGTAATCTCTAGGGTGCTATCCTTAGCCGAGAAAAGATTGTAATTACATTGCGTTTATGGGGCAAATTTGTTTCTCTATGTTGCTATAACGTTATCTCTTTCTACGTCTCAGTTTGGCTTCTTACTATCTGAGATATTCCACTTTTTTTTTTTTTTTTTGCAAAATATATTGTGTTAGGCATGAAGCCCACGCCACCCCTCAGACTTGGATGTATCACAAAATAAAATGACAATGAAAACTCAAGCAAAATAAAAACAGTCCCTTATCAATAATTAAGGTAAAGGTAAAGGTATCCCCTGCTCAAAAGCCAGTCGTGTCCAACTCTAGGGTGCGGTATTCAACAAGATGTTCATCTCCGTCTCTAAGACCGAAGAGCCAATGCTTGAGCAATGTCCGAAGACGCTTCCGTGGTCATGTGACAGGCATGACTAATGCAACGCTGTTACCTTCCTGCCGCAGTGGTGCCTATTTATCTACTTGCAATTTCTTCCTTTCGAACTGCTAGGTTGGCAGGAGCTGGGACAGGAGACGGGAGCTCACTCCGTCACTCGGCACTCGGGTCTCGAACTGCTGTCCTACCGACCTTCCGGTCTGCAGCTCAGCATCTTAACCACTAAGCCACCGTGGCCCGTTAATAAGTATGTTGGAGCAAAAGAAAGGTCCTGCTGAAGCAAACCAAAGGTCTGCGTAGTGGAGCATCCTACTTCTCACATTCAAGGCAACCAGGAAGCCCCCAAGAAACCCACCAGGAGGGGAGATACTATGTCTGAACATGGAAATTCCCATTTCTCACTCATGACTAATAAAGCTCAGTCCATCAATAGAGCTAAAGATGGTTGATAGACTTAAGGGGAGCCCTGCTGGATAGGATCAAAGGGAATCCCAGCATCCTCCTTCCCTTAGTAGCCAACCAGATGCCCCTGGGAGGAACAGGTCAGTAGCAGAGCGTATGTTTAGCATACAAAAGACCCCTGGTTAAATCCCTGGAATCTCCAGATATGGCTGGCCTGGGGAAACAACCCAGCTTGTTGGAGAGCCACAACCGGTTCATGTAGACCAGGGGTTCTCAACCTGTGGTACGGGCACCCCTAGGGGTACGCGGACCTCTTGCTGGTGGTATGCCAATCCCTGCCCCTTATCTGCCCCATCAGCAGCTAATTAAGAGTTAATTAACATGGATTTTAAATGGCAATTATTTTCGGAGCCCTTCTGTCTCTCAGATTTTGGTTTTGGGCTTATTTTTGTAGTTTGGAAAATGTACTTTGGTGGGGTGGGGGAGGAAGGAGCTGGTTTTGGGAAGTGTGACTTGGAGAAAAAAAAGAGATCCTTGCATATATCTGTCTCTGTCTATCACACACACACACACACACACACACACACACACACACACACACACAAACACACAGTTAAATAAGAATTTAATTTTTTCACATTTAAAATTGTTTTAGTACTTTTTAACTTAACGATTAATCACCTAATTAATTAATTAATCGATTGATTAATCCAATTAATTGGCAGCTAATTAGCAGGGGATACTTCATAAAATGGGACAGTGATAGGGGGTACCTGGGCCTCCAATGGTTGAGAACCCCTGATGTAGACAATGCTGACTCAGAGAAACCAATGGTCTGACTCTGTTTCAGGCAGCTTCCTAAGCTCACAAGCCGAGCATGAAAGACGACAGGCATCCTCTCTTGTTTGTTCTCAACAGGTGCCTCTACTGTGGCCATATTCTTCCCCAGTGACAGTGAGACTTATAGCAGCAACTTAGGGGAGATTTCCATGGGGGAATGGCTCAGGGGGAACATAAGAAGAACATAAGGGTTCTTCACAGTCCTAATTCAAGCCATCATCCTTCACCCCCTGCGGCTGTTTTTAACCAAGGAAGACCATGTTAGAAGATCATGAATATCCCACACTTTGGGCCCTGTACTCCGTATTTGTCTGCCCACACGGTACAGCTCCCAACGCCCCCAGGCTTCATCACCCCCCATTTCTCCATGCCCATTGTTTCATGCTCTGTCATTCAATGAAATGCCAGGCAAACGCTTCTCTTGCAGATTCCTCCTACTCCTGCTTTGCAACAAAGCAAACTGCCCAGAGGAAAAGGTCTTCTCTTGATGTTGACAACCACCACCACGTCCCCCAGCCTTTGCATAAATAAGGCGCCAGGTTTCTAAAAAAAAAGCCGCTCGAAGGAGGGCTTTCATTTTCTACAACTGTTAATTAAGATGTTGATTAGCCTCTGCTATTGAAGCATTGAAACCCATTTAGAAAGCTCTGACCACTGTTCCAATTTGGCTTTAATTAGTTGGTCTTTGAGGTTATTTACTACTCTGTCAGCTATCAAAGCAAAGCTGTTTAATTTGATGATATGTCTCAGCAGGTAACATACTGCAGGTTTGGGGTTTTTTTTCCCCCCTTGTTCTTTTTTTTTTTTTACAGTTGCCTTCCATCCTTTGCAACACTGAATCATCACCAGCTTGCAGGGAGAAATGCAAAAAAACATGTGCCGAAAAAGGAAACATTTGGTATGAACAGTCACCGGTTGCAATTTGTACTCAATGCAAATCCTTGGGGAAGTGGAGAGAGTAAAATATACTCCAATCGATCCATCCTTCTATCGAGAGACGGGGTAGGGAGATGGGCCCTAGTTGTAATTTTGAGAATGCAATTGGCATCCTTTGAAACAACGATGGCTCCCAGTGCTTGAGTGGCCAAAACCAAACCCCGCAAACAATAAAAAAGAATAATGGACAATATTGACCTTGAGAGGAATCCTGAGAAAGGAGGAACAACATGAAGGCGTTAAGAAAAACAGACCTGCAGGGAAGGAGTTGGCATTGGCCACCCGCAAATTGAAAACAGTGCCAATTTGGGGGAATGTATCTGTTTGAAGCAAGTGTCAAAGGAAAAAAAAAAAAAAGCTAGGCTATAACTCTTCTCCCTGACTTGCCAGCTCTAAGCATGGGGCATGTTTTTGCATGGAAGAGATACAGTCCAGACAGATGCGGGTCCATTGCCTTGCAAATAGATGAAACTGCCTTGTGGTGTATTCATCGAGCCCAGGATTGTCTCTTCTGGCTGGTAGCTGACCTCCAGGATGTGAGGCAGAGGTGTCTCCTATTGCCTGAGCCCTGAGCCTTTTCACTGGAGAGTCTAGGAATTGAATCTGATTGTGTGGATGAAAATGATTTGCTCTGTCACCTTAAGAAGCTTATAACTCCCTGGTTCAGAATGCATCATCATCATCATCATCATCATTCTCTCCCCCTCCCCCCGAAATGTTGCAATAACCAAAACAATTCCAAATGAAACCAAGCATATATTCGGCCTAAATGCTGAGCTATGTGCTATCTATTTTAAAATGTACATACATTTGGAATAATTGACATATGTAGATAAGCAGCGAGTTCCATTCCTCATGTCAACCCCAGGCCAGACCTCTGTAGAGGATCATTTCATGGGAGGGCCTAAAAAGAGTTGCACCATTGGTCACTCACAGCATTCAGCTTCTTTGGAATCTTTCTTTAAAGCAAGTTTCTAGTCCATATGGCGACAAAACTATGATGGGAGTTACGTATATAGACACAAAGCACTGCTGGAAAATTAAAAGGTAATGGGGAGATTAGGGCTCTGATAAGATTACCAGGGATTGAAAGTGGGGCTAGGATTCTGTGTTATAGAATAACAAAACCAGAATCCGGTATAGTTAAAGCACCAAAAATGGATTATGCACAAGAGGACAAATTCTGCAAATATATATCACTTCCCCGGTTTGAATCTTGTGTCTGCCTTGCATTCACTAGGCAGGCCTCAGGCAAGCCACTCCTTCTGAGCCTCAGTCTTCCCCTTCTTCAATATGGGGATAATAATACCTACATATTTTACAGGTTCTTGCTCCGAATGCACTATAAAAATGCTGTGTTGTTATTTGATTTTATCCTCACAAGGACTCTATGAGGTAGGTTAGACTGAGAGATAGTGGCTGCCCAAAGCCACCCTTTGAGCTTCATAGAGGAGAGGGGCTTTGAGCAGGGATTTTCTCAGCTCCACTCAGCATTCCAGCCATTGTACCACACTGCCTCTGTGGCTATCAAACCCTGCAGAAAAAGGCCGAATACCTCACTGATCATATTACTCAGAACTGTGGTATATACAGCTCTCTTTTTCTGCTGTCTTTCCTGGCAAGGAGACATAATTTCCCCAGTCCCTTGAAGATTTAACCTCTCTGGGTGGGATATTTTCATAGACGGGCAATACTGTGAGTCTATCAAATCACCTCGCAGCCAGTAAGGTAATTTTCCCCCTTTTTTAAGTTTTTTTTTTCTTTTCCTCTTTACCCTTGTAGGGCAAATGAACAACACTGTGCCAAGTATGAGGAATTTATCTCCCTCTTTCTCCTGCATGTCTCAATAAGCATTCAAATGCTCTCTTTCCTCAGGCAAAACTTGTCCCTGCCTAAGCAAGCCCTTTACACAGATACAGGGAAGATTAAAACACAGGGCTGCAGTGGGTAGTATATAGGTTGCCTAGTTTAATTCTATAGACTAGAAGCCCCATCAGAAAGCGAATGACACATACAGTAGTCAGAAAACATAAAGTAAAAAAATCTTTTTCTTTTCCCCAAAGTGGAGTATTAGGATAAAGATGGGTGCTTTAATTACATTATTTAAAAATGCGACTCGCAGCACAATCTTAACCAACTTTCCAGCACCGGTGTAGCCGTGCAAACAGGGCACACACTGCATTTTGCAGTGCAGGGGCAGGCATGGAGGCCTCTTCAAGGTGAGGGAACATGTGTTCCCTGTCGTTGGGGCTGTATTGTGGCTGCACCGGCGCTGGAAAGTTCATTAGGATTGCGCTGTCAATCTTTTATATCCCCTACCTACAGTTTAATCTGGCTGTGATTTTGTTGTCTCTAATAAGTTTTATAACTTGCAAGAACTATTGTAGACGGAAAAAAATCATCAATGACCCAAAGTAGGGTAATGCCTTTATTAGGCCCAACCAAGAAGTAACAGCAGCGGGTGGCACAGTGGGTTAAACCGCTGAACCATGAGCTGTCGATGGAAAGGTCGGCAGTTCAAATCCGCGACGGGGTGAGCTCTCCTTGCTTGGCCAGCTCCTGCCAGCCTAGCAGTTCCAAAGCATGTTAATGGGAGTAGATAAATAGGTACCGCTTGCGGGAAGATAAACAGCGCTCCGTGTTCCAGCTGCATGCTACGCGCTGCGGCAAGGAGAGTCACGCCGGCCACATGACCACGGAGGCGTCTTCGGACAACGCTGGCTCTTCGGCTTTGAAATGGAGATGAGCACCACACCCTAGAGTCGGACACCACTGGACTTAATTGTCAGGGGATACCTTTACCTTAAGAAGTAACAGGACATCAAACAGCAAGCTGTCGAGACCTACAAGACTCTTATGAGAAGAAAAAGGGAAGGGCTGTAGGAGCCCCAATGGTCTGCAGCATGGAAAATCCAAAGTTGGACTCGAGTTCCTTGTAGACTTCAATCTGCATCTAAATGACGTGAGATGGTTTCAATATGCACACAGGACTGCTCAGAGGAAGCAAGCAAAATATAGTCGTCGTCCCCCCTTTTCTGGAAATATAAAGTATGTCGGCAAACTCAGGCCCATCTCCATGGCTATGTCGAAACACAGTTTCTTCCATGATTCTGCGCAAAAATGGCAGACAAACTATTGCCATAAATAAAACAATCCATCATTCATTCAAGGAGGTGAAGGTTGCATACGCGATTCTTCCCTTCCCCATTTTATCTTCACAACAGCCTTATGAGGTAGATGAGGTAGAGAGGGGGTGACTGACTCAAGCTTCATGGTTAAAGGGACTCCCGCTGATGGCCCAGTATTGTTTAATTTTGTTGGCATCTCCTGTCCAAGATCTCAGAGAGGGGACTTTTCTACCTATGCCGAGATGCTGGAGATGGTAGGGAATCTGGAACTTGATATATGCAAAGCAGGGGTTTGGCCATTAACCCATGGATCCTGACCAAAGTGCTAGAATGCAGCTTGATAGGAAAGACACACCCTCAGAAATCCTGTATGAAAAAGGACATCAGCCGAGAGCACAATTTAACACTGGCCTCTGGAAGCTAAATTGGGGGAATCTGGAGGTTGATCTCAAAGAGAATCTGGATGTTGACCCTAACCCACACCTTTCCCCAAACTGGGTTACTTTCCTGAACATACATTGCTGAGAACAGTCATTTTTGTAACCCTCAGAACCTCAGTTGGCGAATAAGCTCTGTGTCATTCTGGAGGCATTTCAGTTCCCCTCAAAACATAATAATGGATGCTAATCTCATCGGCTCCTCCAATTGCTCTTGATATGGTAATTCCAAGCTTGGTTTTGTAATTCTAATTAGGTGCTAATTATAGAGTTGGTGTTTTACACTTAAGAGAAACAGGAGTAATGATTGTGTATCACCTCCTTCCATCCTAAGCGTGTGACAGGGTGGACCATACAAGTGACTTAAAATACGCAATCAACGCTCTCATTAAGTCACATCTGTTATGTTCTCTCTCTTCAGCTGAGGACCAAGCAAGCTGCAGTTTCCAAATAACACACTTCGGTGGAGCATCTTGTGATACCCAACTTACCTTGGGATCAAGGCCTAGTGCTTTATACTTCAATTTTGCTCCAAATCAAGTCCGTACTGGGCCGCCTGCCAGATAGTTAGGCAGGATTGCTCTGTCTATCCAGTATTCTGGTTCCCGTGGAGGCCAATTGGATGTGTCCAGCATCTTCTATTCAAAGGTACACTGCTTCCAAACCTGAAGGTTCCATCAAACTATGGTTCAAACATCAAACACGCAGGCTAGTCATTCAAACCAGCCCCATGTTCCCCCAACTCTCTATCCATTGCAACACATTGCCCTGACATTTGTAGGAAATCCGGAACACGTATTAAGCTCAACATGAGCAAGGGAACTCCTGCAAACATAAGGAGCAGTTGGATGGGGCTGATTAGCTGTTGTTCATTTGTTTAAAGCATAATCCTTTTCTTCTTCTTTTTTTTAAACAACGTCTCTTGAAAGTATATTTCAGCATAATAGACAAGAAACAGGAGCCAGAGGTTACGGCTGATTAGCTTGAGTGTGAGCTTTGTTCTGACAGGTTAACTTGATCAGCTCCTTGAAAGTTCACCCCCGTTCTCATCCTAATTTATGTTATGTGTAGTATAGGCCTTCTCGCTTCAACACTTACATTATTCTAAACAATTATATTGCTATGATACATATAATGCTTGGCTCCCGAACATCACGTCCGTTAATGATGGCAGGCCGTAACGTGGCGTGTTTCTCTTTGCAAAGGTCAGGCATCATTTCGTCAGCAGATTAACATTTTATCTTTTAATGGTGCTAGGAAAAGGTCAAAAGATTCTAATAGATGGAATATGGAAAGCGCCCAGTGAAGATCAATGTGGAAAGCATCTTTTGAGTCCTGAAACACAGCCTATTAATGGCTATTGTTCCTGATTCTCTCTCTCTCTCTCTCTCTCTCTCTCTCTCTCTCTCTCTCTCTCTCTCTCTCTCTCTCTCTCTCTCTCTCCAGGTTGAATACTCAGATTATATATTTGCATTCTGCCACACATCTCCCTCATATTTATGGATCTCTCTTTGAGCCCCTCGTTTCCAGAATATTTCTTTATTCTACAAAACCAAACACCAGAATTCCTTTAAGTAATTAGCGTCCCCTCAGACGAAAGGCATTTTTGATTTAAATTTTTGCCTTCCAAATGAGTGCAACGGGTTGATCCCCAATGACTCCAAGGGAGTTAATTTTATAGTAGTTTAACAGAATACATTTGCAAGAATTATATGGCAAGCGATATTTAAATCAGTTCTCTCAAATAATATGCCATTTAGGGATGTCGATGCAGGATTTCAGAGATGAAGATGAGTCTCGGGGTGAGGCCTCTGCTCCACAAATCTAGGGAATTCTGCAGTAGAAGACATCCTGGATTTGATAGCTCAAAGGTGAATCCCTTTCGGAATCACCTGGAATTCCTTTTGGAGTATATGTGCAATGCTCAGATGGTCTCTATCAAACATACAAAGCTGCCTTAGGCTGAGTCAGGCCATTGAGCTCTGCTTTGTTTACTCTGAATGGCAGCATCTCTTGAGGGTACGGGGTTCCCCCCCCCAACCCCACTATCCCAACACTATTCTTAGCTAGGGACACCAGGAATTGTACCTGGATCTTTGCCTTGCCAATTAATGACTACTACATATCATGCGGCCATCTTTGCTAATGCGGAAGGATTTTTGTAAAAGTCAACAACCCTCAGTACCAAATATGGTTAATCAGTAGCAGAATTGGCATCAGAGAGGCAGATGTCATTGGACAGCTGCTGAGAACCTCTTCAGATCCCGGAATACGGTCACTAGGTTGGAAGCATCCAAAAACGTGAGATTTCTGAGCTGGGACTGGTGATGTGAGAAGACTGCCAATCCTTGAAAATTGGGGGGGGGGAGTCGTAAAGGGGTGGGTAAAAAGATCGAGTAAACAGTGGCCCCTCCATAGGCCAGAGATTAGCCTTTGCTGCCGATGTTGTTGTTGTTGTTCAGTCGTTAAGTCGTGTCCGACCCTTCGTGATCCCATGAACCATATCCCGCCAGGCCTTCCTGTCCTCCACTATCTTCCTGAGTTCGCTCATTTTCATGTTGGTTGCATCAGTGATGCTGTCTAACCATCTCATCCTTCCCCTTCCCCTTCTCCTTTTGCCTTCAATCTTTCCCAGCATCAGAGTCTTCTCCAGAGAGTCCTCTCTTCGCATTAGGTGGCCAAAATATTTGAGCTTCAGCCTCAGTACCTGTCCTTCCAGGGAATAGTCAGGGTTGATTTCCTTTAGGATTGACTGATTTGATCTCCTAGCAGTCCAAGGGACTCTCAGGAGTCTTCTCCAGCACCACAGTTCAAAAGCATCTATTCTTCGGCACTCAGCCTTCCTTATGGTCCAACTCTCGCAACCATACGATCCACCTGTGCAAAAGGAAGAAAGCTGGAGAAACGTGGTTTGGGCAAACTGAGACTGTCCCTCTGACCACAGCCTTCCTGCAGTGGTGGCCAAGCAATTATCTTGGGGTTCACAACATAAAAGGGGGCCCATGGAGGGCAGCTTGCCAAGGGTCCCCCAAACCCAAAAGTGACCTTGATAGTAGGCAACATGTTCAGAGATCCTTCACAAAAAATCCTGCAAACACGCCTCTGCTTCCTTACAAGAATGCCCCCCAACCTAGTCCCTCAAATCAGCCCAAGTAGACAGATGGGTCCCAGTGAAGGAAAGCTCCGAAATGACCGCACCAGAGGCCCTACATTGCACTACACGACATTACAGCCACAGATTTGGGTATGCTCCGCAGCGCACTTGGAGTCATGATTAATCTGGCCCTGGAATCCCTTGGTGGTTAGTGCTGTTCTCCCTGTTCTATTTCAGCAGCTCCATTTCCACGACACAACAGCTGTTCTTCATATTCCACCAGATAAACCTACGAGGAAGTCCATTAAAGATATAAGTGACTTCCCTTGCTGTATTTGAAGAGACACTTCAAAGAATGGGAGAACATGATGTAGCTCTGGGAATGAATGCAAAACAGAGCACAGGCAATGCCAAACAACGAAAAAGAAACATTAGCTGCATTCGGTAAATAAGATATGAGTCAGATGTGTGTGTGTGTGTGTGTGTGTGTGTGTGTGTGTGTGTGTGTGTTTTCGCCCTCCTTATATTGGATGTATGCGTTAATACTCAGTGACACGTATTTGAGAGGGTAATACGATATTATGTAACTCGTAGGATGCTCATTTGACAATGGATTCGGGAAAATATAAAACAGAAAATGAAACCACCATCCATTCTAGATATTTGTGAGGGCTTTTTCCTCTTCTTCAGAATGTCTCTGTGTGTACATGTGTGTATAATGCCAAGACCAGAAATGTGTGTTTGTGTTTAAGCCTGATATCTATCCATCTCACAAATTTAGGATCAGAAGTGTGTGTGTGTGTGTGTGTGTGTGTGTGTGTCTGTGTGTGTGTGTGTGTGTGTGTGTGTGTGTCTTAATTGCCTACAACGTCTTCTGATCCCAGAGATCTGATTTTTTTCCATCCCTGCAGGGGACAGTATTGGGTAAAGAACAGTAGAGAAAATCATGTGGTAAAAAAAGGGAGAAACATTTGCTTTCAATTATCCAAATTGTACTTTGCTAATTGAGGTACAAAAGAAAGGTCTGATTTGTGAGGCTTAGGGCAGGCTTCTTCCTTCTGCTCAAAATCCCCGATATGAAAAACAGGTTGGGTCCTTCGTTCATACTCGCCTTGACAGGAAAGAGACGATTTCAGATACAGCGTCAGTGATAGGGAAGGGAGATGCTGGATATCTTAGTACCCCAGTGACAACTGTACAGCCAACCTCACGGGTGGAATTCTGTCGCTACCGCTGCTGTTTGTTTCCATCCCAGAAGGAAAATGACGTCAACGTCCCAATCTCAATCATTCCTCAGATGTGTGATCCTCAACGGGTGGGTAATTTTTACTCTTAAATTCTTCTGGCTGTAAGAGTGTAATAGCGCAGTTCTCTGCATGTCTACTTAGAAGTATGTCCCACTGTGTTCAGGTGCATGGAACGCTGTTACCGTCCCGCTGACGCGGTACCTATTCATCTACTTGCAATTTCTTGCTTTCGAACTGCTAGGTTGGCAGGAGCCGTCGCACGGATTCGAACTGCCGACCTTTCGATCGATAGCTCATGGTTCAGTGGTTTAACCCACTGCGCCTAAATGTCCCTCCAAAGTGTATGGAAGAGATAAAAAATCTGGGAACACTGTGACTTTTGACACTTCAATCAATTTTTGATTGTTGTGACTCATCTGTTGCATATGAATATTTCCCACTAGTGTGGCCCCATGTGGTGACAGCTAGTATTTAACGGAGGAACCGGGCACCTTGATATGTGAAATACCAGTGATCACCACAAGGGGTGCCTAAGCTTAGACTCCCCACCCCTTCCCTCCCCCATGCCACAATTTGGAATTTGCAATAGGGCCTTCCCCATAGCTACTGTTTGAGATAACAAACCCAAGCAAAACCTGAGGAGTTCCGATCATGGAACACCCACAGAATGACTCGTTCAGTAATCCCAACAAAGGGATTGTGCACCAACAAGAGGTGAGCGTATTTTCTCAATGAAAAATAGACACGGACCCATATCGAAACGTTATTTTCCTTTTCACTCGCTGGCATTTCCTGCAGCTAGAAGTGTCAGCTGCTTTTTTTCTGCCTCCATCGAGCGAGTCTCCACTGAAAGAGGGGGAAAGGGGGCATATATGGTAGCGTTGTTTATTTTGGACAGATGCAAAGAAGTATCTCTGAACTTCTGCCAGTGATCAAAGGAGCTGATGATGTAGAACAGATTCATGGGCCATGTCCTATCAGGCTGCACTGTACCCATCATCTATCATCCCAACCTTAAGCTTCTTCATGAGTGATGACTGCACCCTAAACTCATAAAATTAATCACCGCTCTCTCGCTTAGCCAGGTGTCTTGCCTCCAGAAATTATCTCAGTGTGGCAAAAAAGACTGCCGGGATCTGATAGCAGCTCTGGAATTTAATTGAAAGGGTACTGCCGAGCAGCGTGAGCTTCATTTACATCTCTGAAAAGTTTGTAGTTCTCACCCTTTTTCCCACCCACCCCAAATTACATTCTTGGAGAAAGAGGTAATTAGAGCAAAACCAAAAAGAAATGGATGAATTGCTTGTTAAATGGCAGGAGAGGGGGAAGCTTGGAACCGGATGGGGAAGGAGTGAAGTTTGGGAAAATCTTGGCTGGAGACTTCTGTGTTGGGATTATCTCTTCTGTTTTTAAAAGTCAATTGGCATATCTGGGGAAAAGCATGGAAGCCGTAAAAACTCAGCTGTCGGCTCCCAGTAAAATGCCAGTTATTATGAGAGAGTAAAATAACTCTGGCGCATCCTTTTCTGGAAGCCCATTACTGCAACTTCTGAAGTTTTTTTCTTTTGTTTTTCCTCCAGTTCAATTTCCCGGATGCTGAGTAGCAGGAAATGTAAACCATCCTCGACATCTACAGTTTCAACAGGAGAATGGAAAAATTATTAAAAAGCTGACGGTGGCTGCCAGATCAGGCCACGCAACCACTGTAGCTTATGAAAGATATAATACAATGTCAGCATCCCCTGAACATGTTTTTGAGTGAGGTGCTAGACAGGCACTTCTGCATCGCTCTCAAGCACTACCGACTTTCCCCTGAATGGAACCCACAAGTGCCGATGCAAAATTAGTCTCTTTCCCTCCCCCAATTGCAAAGAGAAATAAGATGATATGTTTCCTGTGCATGCTGGGAAAACAAGAGGGTGGTACCTTGTACGGATGACCAAAATAACACATTGCATTAATCACATTGTTAGAGCTTGTGTGCTTTGGTTTCCCCACCAAAAAGCCAAGGAGATGATCTAGATTAGGAACCATGCTATGGAGGA